>LOEQ01007094.1:20322-32811 GCA_001685075.1 Bramus lutescens | reverse complement strand
ATGAATACAATTTGTGTGTTGTTATTTCGGGTGTAAAGCTAGCCACGCGGGAGCCGGGCGGGATGAAAAGCAGGCCTGCCCGCAGCTCCTTCTACACAATATGTTTGTTTAAAAGAAACCTTTAAAGACAGTCTGACTCTCCTGCACATATTATGGTCCTGACTCTCCTGCACATATTATGGTCCTTTGAGTTATGGAGAGACTTGTTAAGTTTTGTGAAGTGAACATCATTAGTGAGCTAAGAAATAGACTTGAAGCTTACTAGGATCAGACACAGCAAGATGATGGAGACTGTTGATTAGCTGAGATGCCATGAGACAAACACAAATACACACCCTCTCTTGGCCTCCTCATGAATATTCATGAGGAGCAAGGAAATCAACACACATATGTGCTAATACACTGTCCATGCACACACATCTCATCATACAACACGACAAACATACATATACATACCACACACATACTGCATACACACCACATACACATACACAGACATATACCACAGGCATAAACACCACACACACATCAAAAGCACAAAAAAGAAATGTTTATTTTCTCTGTGACCTTTTAGTGCTGTTATTATTGATGAACAAAAGAGCTCAAAGGAGGAAATCAAGAGATAGAAAAGTGAAATAACTTGTCCGAGGCCTAGAATTCATCTTTGGCCCTTCCTTTTATCTTCTTGTTTTCAGAGTAAAAAAGAATAAAGAATCAAGAACAATTAATTGATATGGTTTGGAATTAGAGTAATGTGGCTGGGTACAAGGTAATGAAAGCATGTGGTCTCTCAGTTAAGTGACCAAAATTACAATTATTAAATAGCCTAACTGTTTAGATTAAAGAAGCTAAAAATTGGTCCTGCAACTTGGCTCAGCATATTCATTGCCAAACCTGAAGACCTGAAAAGAAAAAGCTCCCCAAAGCTGGATAGGAATTATGTTCCCAGAGGCATAGAAAGTGGCTACCAGTCACCTGTAACTCCAGCTTCAAAGAATCCAATGCCCTCTTTTGTCCTCTGGATGCACCTGTGCACACATGCCACATACATGTCATGCATACAGACAGACTCACATACATGTAATTTAAAGTCAAATCACTTTTAATCTAAATTTTGTGATTGTCACACAGGGGAAATAATAGAGTGTATGAGGCCACAGTTTCATGCCCCTACATCTTACTCCCTGTGTCTTACTTACTGTCTAACAAAACTCAAGAAAAACATCCACTCAGCATGCCCCAAGGGGCAATGGCAAAATTCAGCCCCTAGTGTGACAGTCTGCCATTGCTGTCGGCAAGGGCTTGATGACTTCCCATTGTGATTGTTTGGAAGGAACTTTGTATTGAGGTACACTTAGGATGCTATCATGATAGAATAAGGACCTTGTAACATCCATATATATCCATCCATAAATATCCAAATGCAAATCAATCATTAACAATTCTGCCAATATATAGAAATGTATTAAGAATCAGATGAACCTAGATTCCCATTCTCCCTGGTCAATTAGGTTCTTCTGATTTTGTATGTTTTCATTTGATTTGATTAGCACCAAGCAGCAGGTTTGTTCATAGCATTTTCATTCTTTTAGTTCTGATTGCTCATCCCTTTCTTCTTTTTTTTCAACGTTTTGTTTTTATTAATTTTTTTGTTTTGTTCTGAGACAGATTTTCAATGTGTAGCCCTACCTGTTGGGGAACTCACTATGTAGACCAAGATGGCACTGAACTCAGAGACCCACCTGCCTCTGCCCCCCAAGTGCTGGGATTAAAGGCGTGCACCACCACTGCCCAATTTAGTTTCTTCTTTCTCACTTTCTACCATTTCCCCCTTTCTGCTCACAATGGTCTCTTTCTACTGAGGAGCAGTATCACGTGTGTTCCACAAGCCTCCACCTCAGTTTTGAAAACCTATTGTCCTTGCATTGATGCCATGGACTTTGGCTGCCCCAGCTAAGCAAGTACCCAACCATATTTGATGCAATTTATTTTTTTCCAACTACTTTTCGATAAACCATGAATTAAGAGGCTGGGGAAGATCTTTTGTATGGAAGAGGGTAAGGATATGGGATCCCAGGAGGTGTGAGGAGGAACGTAAGAGCCCTCAGCCTTGAGGTGCCCACAGGTCAGCACACTGAGGATGAATTATCTGAGTCCAGAGTGGAGGAAAGATATGTTCTTTGCACAAATCAGACTTATGGAATCTGTTCTTTTCACAAACCAAGTGAGAAGTATTTTCCTAGCTCCCTCAGTCAGCATTCCTTTGAAATAACTGAAACATAAATAATCTCTACCAACAAATAAAAAACAAAAATACATGAATCAGATGACACAAGAGTCCTGATGAAAGCATAACAGTGGGAGAGTTAAGTATAATTTGCATTTTTAACTTATATGAGTGTTTGTATGTATGTATGTGCACCATATGTGTGCAGTGTCAGCAAAGGTCAGTAAAGATCATCAGACACCCTTGAACTAGAGTTACAGATCATTGTGAGCTGCCATGGGGGTGCTAGGAACTAACCTGGGTCCTACAGAAGAGCAGCCACACTCTTAATCCCTGAACATCTCTAGAGCCTCTGATTTGAATGTTAAATCTTGCCCTTCTAGTATGAGTCACTAAAATGGGGAACTACTGTTATATCATTAAGCTTCCAAATTCATCTGATTCATAATTGCTGCTTGTGTAGTAATCCTCAGCTAGGGTCTTGTGAGTCTGGGCTTTCTTTTGTGGTGAATCCAGATGCCTTACGACCATAAGCTAGACTTAAAAAAAAAATCTTTATATGATGGTGAGTTTTTTCTTTTGTATTGTTCTTACTAAAACATTGGTACAGAGGCATGTTTTGTCAGAAAAGATAGTTCCTTTCTTTTTTAAGATTTATTTAGTTTCTGTTCATGTACATGTGTGTTCATGTACACCTGTATGCAGGTCCCCGAAGAGGCCAGAAAAGAATGCCACATCCTTCAGAATGGCAGATACTGCTGCTTGGGAGCATCTTGATATAGGTGCTAGGAACTTAACTTACGTTTCCTAAAGGAACACTGAGTGCTATTAGCTGCTTAACCATCCCTTCAGCCTAGTTTCTTTCATGCTCAATTAAAGTTAAACTGGGAGATTTTACAATGAAAAGCTAGTTTCTTTAAAGAATTCTTGGGCAATATTCCTCCCTCTGGTTGCCTCTATGCCTTGAAGCACATTTTCTCAGGCTCTTAGGCACAAGCGTACAAGGAGGCAAAGGCTAGGTTACTCAAATAAGTCAGAATTTTAGACTCTTTAAAAGTTATATTATTTATTTGTTGCCTATCAATATTTTAAGTGTTTCATATTAAGATAATTTAAATTGTTACAGGACTTCTATTTCATGATCTGTGTCTTATTCCTGGAGTCTCTTAAAATTAATTAAAAAATGAAGATAAATATATAAAAAGTATGCATTCTTAACTCATTCAGTTCGTGTATGTGTGTGTGTGTATAAAATGCTAAATTAGATATCTTCCCTCTAAACTTTAGATTGAAGGCCCTTAAAGAATCTTATAATTTCTTCGTTCCTTGCCATCTTTATTTCTACCTTTTTCCTAGGGAAATCCCCTTTCTATATATACAATCCTTTATTTCCTCCTTTCTAAAGTGAAATGGAATTTAGTGATTATAGACTGAGAAATCCTAATCCGGAAATCTAAGTTGGAACATCTTGTGTTGCCAGATTTGCATTAGAGATGCTCAACTATTGAAGCTGGTGTTAGTATTCCCAAATCCACAAAACTCAGGAATCCGAAATCCTCCCCACTCAAGCAGTAAGGAACACTCTGCCTGTGTTTGATCACTCATCTCTCCATCTATCTGGAGTCCCCTTCTCCGCCACCCTGCCCCCTAAGTCTCGGCTTCTCTGCTGCACATTCTTTTAACAGTTCTTCCCAGGAGCCTCAAAGTCTGCTTGTTATTTTAAATTTAGTTAATCGCTGAGTTCCCAGAGCCCTAATGGCTGTGTGGATTTTAAAATGTGTGTTTAACAATGAACCCCAATGTCCCTACAGCTAACAACTCCTAGCTACTGAAACAAAATCAGTCTTCTCATAAATTGCCCTCGAAGAATACCGTTGTGTCTAGATAGAAATGGGGAAGTTTCCCAGAGGGTTTTGAACTAATGGTCTGTTTAAGGAAACAAACAAACAAACAAACAACAAACCCACAAGACTTTAAAGGGGGTGGGATTGGTAAAGTTTGACTCAAGACAGACTGAGCAATCCTGACATCCCAGCACTCTGGAGGAAGAGACAGCCTAGAAGTATCAGTGAGCTCCGGGTTCACTGACTCTGTCCCCAAAATCAAGATGAAAAGCATTGGTGAAGACAGTGCAGTGAATATTTGCCCCCAAACCTTCATATACTCATGTAGAGATATGAACATGTATACGCCAAAAGGTAAAAGAAACAAAAGTAGTAGAAAGGTATCCCCAAATCTCATAATGTACCATCAAAATGTTGGAGTCAGTGCCTATAGCAATGCTGATGTTGAGGCTCATGTTTTAAAGCATAGCTGTTAAGCCCTTGTCAGGTATCTTTAAGGCCCAATCAGAGTCCTGGCTCAGAGACCTACAATAGAACCAAATTCTTTTGGACCCTATTCCTTACACTGGGTTGCCTTTCCCGACTTTAATACATGGGACGTGCTTAGTTTTCCTGCAATTTGATATGCTATGTTTTGTGGGTATCCATGGGAGACTTTTCCATTCCTGAACAGAGACATAGGAGGAGTGCATGGGAGGGGAGACAAAGTGGAGCTGGGGAGGGAATGGGAGGAGAGGAGAGAAGGGAAACTGTGATCGGGATATAAAATAAATTAATTTTTAAAAGAAACCCAATCAGACCAGCTCCTACCTTGCCCACATGTTCCCACTCTTACTAGCTTTTCCTAACCCTGGCAACATGTTTAGATATTCTCTCTGGGTCAAGGTAGTTTTGTTTGTTATGTACAAATGTAAGGGATTGTTCTGCTGGTTAGGGAGCAATACAGAAATAGGCTACAGGGGCTTGATAGGGGGACTGTCCATCATGCTGAAGATGAAAAATTCTTCTCATCTCAAGAGCTTAACAAAAGCATCAAAAGGATGCCAAGGAGACCCTTCTACAAGCTATGATAATCTACTTCCTGGAACAGAAAACTTTCACAGGGAAAAGTCAAACTTAATTAACTAAATTTTGGACACAAGACCACCTTGAACCAGCTGCCAGTTACCTACACACACTTGCTATGGATGTGATACCCAGGGCTAGCAGTTTCCCCTGAGAGGGGATGAGCAGAGACCTGTGAATGACTTAAAACTCATTCATCTCCCCCCCACCCCCAATTTTTCTCGCGCGTTGCCTTCTCTGTATTTGGGAGGAAGCAACTTCAAAAGGCATTAGCCTTGTCTTACAGATTGAGTGTTCTAGAAATCCAACCCAGTGCTCTAGACAGACCTCACAATGTAGCATAACTAAACATGGGGAGGTTGGTACAAACACTCAATTTTGAAGTTCAAGTTTTAGGTCTACTGTGTATTTGTGGGGGATGTATCACGTGTTTTAAAATTCTCTTCAAACGCACTTTTCTCAGAGTGCATTTTCACGTAGAAATGTACATTTCACTGAGTGTGAGAACAGTTAAGAAGTCTATTTGGCTCCCCCAAATTGTCATTCATTTATCTATTTTAAGTATTCCATGCCTGCCGCTGTGTGCTGTAGATGAAACTTTAAAGCAATAATGAGGCTGTAGAAATGGCCCAGTGATTAAAAGCACTTGCTGTTCTTACAGAGAACCTGGTTATTTTGAATCACAGTGCCCATATGGTGACTCACAATCACCTGAAGAACTTCAGTTCCAAGGAATCTGGTGCCATCTTCTGGCCTCCATAGGCCATGTGGCAAACACACGTGCACATAAATAAAAGTATTTTTAAAATAATTTAAAAAAAATAGTGAGTTGTTTTCCGGCTGGAAATTTTTCAGACACATGAGAAAATTGTTAAGTGTTATTTCCAAGTTAGGGTGACAAGAGCGGAATTAAAATGGGAAAAGAAAATAATATCCTCCTGACCTGGGGTTACTTCAGGCCACTATGGCTTCAGAGGGTGGGCCACCAATTTCTCAGGATGAGTTACAGGTCATACTTTCATGCCATGGAGACACCCAGGTACACGTCCTGTCTCCAGATGCTGGCATGAAGATAAGACCAGATCTGGGGCTGAGCATGGAGTAGGTGGCTACTCATTGTATGAACAGAGGGTAAAGATGACAGGAAGGAAACACATGTCTGCACTAGTGAATGTCAGCATTCCTCTAATTCTCTTTCAGGTAGCCTTGCTGAAATTTCACCTGTACCCTCACCCTCGTCCTCGCCTCCCCAAGGGTCACCTGCCAGTAGTCCCGTTGGCAACGTCACTTCAAGACAGTTTCCAGAATCCCCTGAAATAACTGCCAAGCGGGGCCCTGGATCTCACAGGGCCTTAACTTACACCCAAAGTGCCCCTGACCTGTCCCCTCAGATCCTGCCTCCTCCTGTCGTATGTAGCAGGTAAGAACTGTGTACTGGTAACAGAAGTATAGGATAGTGTGATGTTATGTTTGAGGCTATAATAGCAATTCATCTTTTCCATGGCTCTCTATAAATAGAAACTTCATTTTTCATTCAGTCTGAACAGAGCTTTGGAGAGAGTGCATAGTATTTAGCTGTATATATTTGGTATTATATTATGTTGGGTGATAGATAAAAATGTGTGTTTTGTAGGCTGGGGACATGTTTCAATGGTTAAGAGTGCTTGCTACACTTACAGAGAACCTTAGTTGGGTCCTAGCACCCACATCAGATGGCTCACAACCTCCTGTAACCCTACCTCTTGGGGATCTGATGTCTTCTTCTGCCTTTCAGGGTCACCTGTATTCATGTGAACATACCACATACAGACAGATACATGTAAATAAACATGAAAGTTTAAATTTTTGAAATAAAAATAATAAAATATATTATTTAAATTTTCATCAAAAAATTTGATGTAATTGATTGTTTTATTGGAATATTTTTATGTGTTATCCTGTTACTATTTTATACTGATTTTAAGGCATTTTACCTGAAACTGAAGTATTTAATTTTAATTCTTCCAAAATGAACTAATAACACATAATACATTATGGCTTGACTCAAATGGTTCCCTGAATGAAATTAGACAAACAATTTCTTCTTGCATCACAATGAAGAATTACACGCTGATCCTGGGGATGCAAGCTTATAACTCTAGCGCTCAGGAGGGTAGCTGGGAATTCAGAGACAGCTTGAACTACACAGTGAGTTAGAAGCCAGCCTGGGCTATATCCTAGGAAATCATTTCTCGTAAAGAAAGGAAAGAGAGAGGAGGGAAGGGAGGGAGGGAAAGTGAATTACCAAGTATTATCAATGGATGATTAAGAAGATCTTAATGGGTTATTTTACCATCAATATGCATAAAGAGGAAACACCTCCAATTACTGATGAACATATTTTTGTTGTTTGCCAGCAATATCTTCATTTTGGAGACTTGATCTTAAAGTGCTAAATATTTTTTAAGGTTTTACTTATTTTTATGTATAAGGGTATTTTGTCTGTGTGTGTGTGTGTGTATGGGGTGCCCTAGGAAACTAGAGGACGGTGACAAATTGGCTGGGACAGTAGTTACAAATGGTTGTGAGCTACCATGTGGGTGCTGGAAATCAAACCCAGGTCCTCTGGGAGAACAGCTAGCACTCTTAAGCACTGAGCCATTTCTCCACTCCCTAGTAGTAAGTGTTTTTAAGTAGGAAAGAGGCAAGTGTTTTAAGCATAATCCTGAGAATGCCTAAAAAATGTTATTGTCTTCAGTTAATGAAGATGACTATTTGAATGTATTAGCAGCACAAAGCTTTCTTGTGTCTCATTTTTATTAGCATACTCTTTTTAATAACTGACAGCTGATACTAAGCTTCACAGGTTTCATTTGCTTGTAGCTTATCTGTAAACCCCATATATTATCACTGTGGAAGGATTCTTGAGATCAAGAAAGAATGGTCTATTTCTACTTACAGCTTTAGTGGATTCACTCAGTGGTGGTTTCTTGACCCTGTTGTTTAGGGGCTTGTGGCAAAGCAGAATCCCAGGGGAGGAACTGTTCAACTGAGAACATTTTGTTGTTGGGAAAAGTGAAGGCGGAGAGAATAGAGGTTGTGGGGCCATATATCCATTTGAACCCCCCCCCTCGAATGGCCTATGTTCTTCCCTGTAGTGATAGGGGAAGTGGGCCTGCTTTTGTCCGCCTGGCTCCCACATGGCTAGCTTATACCCAGAAATAACAACATACAAATTGTATTCGTTTAAGCACTCCCTGGCACATTAGTTCTAGCCTCTTCTTAACTAACTCTCACATCTTAATTAACCCATTTCTAATAATCTGTNCTTTATTAACCAATGAAAGTAACACATAGACAAATGACCCTCCTACATCACTTCCCCATAAGTCCCTGCTTCTAAAGGATTCCCCCAAGCTCTAGACAACAGCACAGCCTACTGAGCAAGACTTGAACACATAACATCTGGGGCGTGCTCCTCATCCAAACTTTACTGTCCTAAGATGAATAAGCTTCCTTTATTTTAACATCTTTATGTTTGCTTCCTTTCTTTCTACAACTATGTTTAAGTAGAAAAAAATACCCAACCTTGATTGTTGGGTGAAGACCAGAGTAAAATTCTATTCTAGTACACAAGCTTTCCCCATACCAGCATTCTAACTAAAAATGAGTTTTGTGGGCTTTCCACCCACAGGGTCTTCTTCCCAGTGCTGTTGTGCAGTCAGAGACTGAGACATGCTACTTCACGCTCACTGTACCAAAAGCTCTGAGGAGCTCTTGGTCTGTTTCATGTCTGAGAGTTCTCTGAGTTCACTGGACCCCATCTCCAATTCCCTTAGGTTAACACCCTGTAATTGTTTGGGCATCTGACATTCAATAGGTTTGCTGAGGGAAGCATTGTTCTTTGTTCTGTACCCTGAGCCAGGGTAAAGTCCAGCAGAGTGATTTGGGTTAAGAACATCTGCTTCTGGCTTCTCCAAGGGGTTCTCCCTCCCTCAAGACTTGTGAGAAATAATCATCAGAAATGAAAGCTTGGGGTGTTCAGGAAAGCTCTACGGCTTACCCTGCTTTACCCAACCAAGATCATCTTGGTTGTTTTTAGAGGGAAGAATGTCACAGAGTTTTAATAATGAGAGTGAAGAAAAAACCCAAGGGGATTTCTCTGCCTCCTTGTTCAGTGATGCTTAGAAACCCAGTAGTGTGCATTTTATTTGTTTGGGCTTTATAAATCTATAATTCAAACCATGTTTTATAATCCCTTTAAGGCAGCCACCCATGTAGTCACAGAATGCTCCAGAAACACACGACTAACTATTGTGGTTTCCCTTGCTGAACTCAAAAGACTTGGCATTGAACCTTAGTCTCTTGGCCATTGTAAGGCCTTTGCAACAAGCTAGGATTTTTGTTTTGGGTTTTTTATTTTTTGGATAGGAGCTAATCTATTTGAACTAGTAACGTAAAGAGTACTCTTAGGTATTGTCAGGCAATGAAAACCCTTCACATTGATAAGCTTTCAGACATGATTAGGGGTCATAAGTTAGCATGTACTTTTTATTTCTTTTATTCTTTCTTTTCTTTTGATTTCCAAAGGAAAAAATGATAGATTTTCTTCATTAGAAATAAATCCCATATAATGCTTTTCTGTTTATATTTCAGGGTTGAAAAATTAAATTTGCTTGGTATGATGGTATACTGTAGCTCATAAATATTTTACTGTGTGTACAGTTGAGAAAGTGATGAAACATTTAGAAATTCAACATTAGACATTAATTTCTTCCCCCTTTATTCTGGGCCATTGTGTTAAGTCACCATGAGACAAAAATGTTCTCCTGAGATTTTTTTTATATTATGTAGAAGAGCCAGCACACAAAATAGAAGATTAAAATCTAATCATGAAGTAGTTAAAGAAAATAATAAAGCAGGGGCTAGTTGGGATCTCAGGAGACTTTGTGGGATTACCTTTTGACTTGGAAAATAGTAAAGTTGTTGAGAAAAGATACAGATTCTCCTTTATAACCACCTCTATGTGATATATTCACTTCATTCACTTCTCTGCCAACTTCCACCACCTTGGTTGCCCACAGATTGCATTGACTCAGTTTGTGTTCAAACAATAGTATTTATAGTCATTCACCTTTCCCCACAATGTCCCTCTCCTTTCTTCATTTCTTTAGGGCCTTAAAGAATGACTGAAAATATTTGGGGAAAATTTATTTTGAGGAAAAAAAGAAAATAAATATCCAACGTTCTATTTTAACTTTTGCTGTCTTTTATTAAAAATATGATTAGAAATTGAGTATCCCGACTCCAGGAAATGAATGGAACAATGAGGCTCTAAAAGTGTCCCATTGGGGAAGATAATCATAGCCAGACATGTGCTAGAACCTTCAGAATTCCTTCACAGATCGATGGCAGTTATTTCAGTGTTTTTCCAAATACTATAACAACTTTGCAGCATTTCACTGTAAATATGTGCACTGAGGAGAAGGAAGAGGAAAGTAAGATAAAGTTTATAACCCTTTGGCTGATCAGTCACTCACCAAAAAGGACCACCTATCAGCAACTTCCTGAAATACAAAGTGGGTTGTCCCACTAGACGCAACCATAGAAGGCTATGAAATTTTATTGTATTTGGTGTTGTGGTTTTGATATGAAACATGGAGGCTCCTGGAAAATAGCTAGAGCTAGATGACCCTGACTCAATCAATGGTTGGAAGATGTTGGAAGCATGGTATGGGAGCCTCATTAGGTTGAAGCCAGTCCCTAGGGTTGTGCTTTAAACAGTGTTCCTTAATCCTGGCCCCTCCCTGGCTTTCTCTTGCCTTCTGTGAGCCATCATGTAGGACACACTTTGTCACTGCCCTGATATGTTGTCTCAGTTCTGGTTCAAACCAGTGGAGATCCTGAGGGTGGACAGACATCCCTAAACTGTGAGGCAGTGTAAGTCTTTTTCCCCTCAAGTGTGTGTCCAGAGGTTTTGTTACAGCAGTGAAAGACCAAGACAGGGTGGTTGATGTTTGTGAGATACTGTGTGCATAAAAGTGTTTTACAACATGCAGAGGTATTGATATTTCCCCTACATTTCTCAGCTGTGGCAGACCTTATTCACAAGGGAATCCTCCTGATGGACCCTCAGAGAGAAGTGGGCCAGCTATTCAGAAACCAAACAGAGCAGGTAATACACATTTTGGATTCTGTTGCTCAAATTCAAGTAATTTTATATTATATTTTCCTCCTAACCAAAGAGGTAACTTGAATTCGTGCCTTTTTCTTTTCAAATTTGTAAATTTTCACATTTTTGATTGTTGAAATGTGTGTGTATGTGTGTGTCTGTGTGTCTGTGTATGTGTATGTTTATACACATGAGTCTAGTACTCATGTAGAACACAATTGGGCATCAGATTCTTGTAGCTGGAGTTGAGTTATGGGTGATTGTGGGCTTCTTGATACAGGTGCTAGAAACTGAACTTCCTCTACAATAGCAGCAAAAGTTCTTAACCACTGAACTATCTCTCAGGTAATTTAAATTAAATATAAAACTTAAAAAGACCAATAAGGAAATAAAAATCATTCTCAACCCACTATTTAAATTTAACTCATAGAAATGTTTCAACATGGACTCTCCCCATCATTTCTCTACTTTTCACAAAAAAGTACATTATTTTAAGATCAGATCCCCCTTTGTATAACGTATAGATAGCACTGTATGTTACATGAAATGCTATATGTAAATGCTGGCTCATCCTGATGTCTTGTCCATTATAGGGCTGCCTGTCCTAGCGATGTTCATGAGATCATAAGTCCAGATGCTAAGATATAACTGTGATTGTACCACTGTTCATGATAATATGGTTTTTCTTGAGGCAATATCTTGAAGTTAAAAGCATAGGTGCTGTAACCTGGACCACCCCTCCTTCTGTTCCCCATTCACATGTCATCTAAGTTTTTGCAACTTAGTTTTAGCAGACACTTGTGTTTTCTAGTTGGATTTTCAGCTAACAATTTCTGACTGGAAGGAGAGATAGTAGACGAGAGAAAAGAAGGAGGAAGCCCAGACCACCAAGGACCTGGGCCATATGCATAAGATCTGTTCACTCTAAAGAATGAGCCATTGCTTCAAGCTCTGCAGGCCACTCACTCCTGGGTGTGTCAGCAGCATCATTCCCATGACACAAGTCCTTAATTACCATGTAGTCAACTGTTCTCTGGCTTAATGCAGTGAAGTAATAGAGGAAACAGAAGTTTAAAACAAACTAGGGGATGTAGCTCAGTGGTAGAGTTCTTGATACTGTTATGTAAAGCTCCTGCTTTGATCCCTACTACCAGAAAGAAAGAAAGAAAGAAAGAAAGAAAGAAAGAAAGAAAGAAAGAAAG
>LOEQ01007094.1:0-20291 GCA_001685075.1 Bramus lutescens | reverse complement strand
GAAGGAAGGAAGGAAGGAAGGAAGGAAGGAAGGAAGGAAGGAAAGGACAAAAGAACAGAAGGAAGAAAGGAAGGAAAATAAAGAAGAAAGAGAGGCAAGGGAAGAAAGAGAAAGGAGGAAAGATGCAAACTTACAGAATTAATGCAAACAATTGATCTGAAAGTTACTATTGAGAGATCACTGACTGTCACATAAGTCACATATCTTAATTCTAATCTAATCAGTAGGATTAGAAATGTATTTGGGGGACTGGAAAGATTGTACAAAAGATAGGAATATATATTACTCTCTCAGAAATCCTGAGTTATGTTCCCAGCACTCATGATGGGTAGTTTGCAGCCAGCTGCCTATAACTCCAGTTATTTCCAAGGGATCTAATACCTTCATCTGGTCTCCATGGGCATACAAATCATGTGTATGCAGACATGCTGTATACACATAGTCAAAACTAAAATAAACCTTGACACTATATTTTCCCTCCCTTTTATTCTATGTTTCTCTTGTGTAGATCCACGAAAGCAGTCTCCCTAAATACTTCATTATATGCTGATGTGGTCCAGGAGGACTTACTTCCTTGCATCCCCTCACCCATGACAGGTCTCTTCTCTTTCCATTGCAGATGACACTTCCCAAGTTACCTCTGATTATGAGACCACCAACAACAGTGACAGCAGTGACATTTTGCAAACTGAAGAGGAGGTCGAATGCCAGAGAGAGCCACCGAGGAAAGCATCGGCTTGTGGCACCTATACTTCCCAGACCATGATCTTCCTGGTAGCCCCACATCACTAAACTCATTTATTTACATGAGAATTTGCTCCTGTTGCAGATACTGGCTTAGGGATAGATTCTGTTGTCATTAGATTTATATAGCTGCACCAGTTTGAGTCCATACACCTATAGTCTTCAGGTGTATTGTTACAATCGTCCTCTCTCTGAGCATATTGATTTTTTTCATGATTCTTTAATTTGGTAGTGAAAAGTATAAGTGTTATGTATAAGTTACTGGCTAACTCCAGTCAGTAGAAGATGTAACTCTTAATCTCAGGGTCATGAGTTTATGCCCTGCATTGGGTGCCATTTATAACTGGAGGTTTCTCTCCCACCTACCAGGTCCCAAATATCCACTCAGAGGCTTAATATTAATTACAAACCAAATGACCTATTAGTTCAGGCTTAATATTAACTAGCTCTTACAACTTAAATTAACCAATTCTATTAGTTTATATTTTACCATGAGGCTCGTGGATTGTTATCTCACATCTTACTTCTCTGGTGGCCGCTGGCATCTCCCCAACTCTGCCTTCTTTCTCCCATCTCTCTGCTTGGATTTCATACCTGGCTCTATTCTGCCTGGCTATTGGCCAAAAATGCTTCTTTTTTAACCAATGGAATAAGACATATTCACAGCATACAGAAGGGCATCCCATATCATCTGTGTATGTATGTCTGCATGTGGTATGTGGTGTGAGTGTGAGTGTGTGTCTATAAATGCACATGCAGGAAAGTACACATGGGAAGCCCAGACAACAACCTTAGATGTCTTTATTCAAGTTCCATATGCTTTATTTTGAGACAAGTCTCTCATTGGTTTGGAGCTCAACAAGTGGGCTTGGATGGATGGCCAGTGAGCCCTAGGAACCACCTTTATCTAAGTCCCCGGTTTTGACATCACAGATGACCACCATCAATCACACTGATTTTTTTAAAATAGATTCTATGGATAAAACTCATTTTCCTTGCTTGCATAGCAAACTTTTTACTGACAAAACTGTCGCTCCAGTCCCATATGAATACAAAAACTGCAGTTGAAAACCATGAACAAATACAAGAAAAATTAATAAACTAATATTAAATGATAATATAACATTTAATAGTTTAGAAAGAGAAATTGATTGGTTGACTAATTTTTCTTAAGGAATCTTATGTTTTATCTTTGATATCCCCTTGATTAGAAAGTGAACCAGTATTTTTTTCTTTGTTGTATTAGATCAGGTTTGTACTGAGTCCTTTGATGGTGACTTACCTTGTATAAAGACACTCATTGGTGCGCATTTGAGTGAGGTTAAGCATGGCTATCAAGGGCAGGGATTAGTTGACTTGTCTATAATCATTAGCTGCTGCCCTTAGCATTTTCTTTAATCATGTTTTTGCTATTTGTACATTCAAACTAGTTTTTCAGGCTAATATTTTTTCAATGTTTTATTCTCTTTACTTTTCAAAAATACTTGTGGTGGGAAAATGAGCGCCATGATTTTGGACATTTAGCACACTGACTGCCCTTTCATTTACATAGAGCAAGTTGTTTAGTGGAGAGCAGATCTCAGTGATAAAATTGCATTACTGAAAGATATGGCAGCTGTCACTCTCCAGGAATAATGCCGATCTGAATAGCTCAAATATAAATGCAATTAAAGTGGAGGGGCGAAACCTTTGTCCACTGCATGCATTTCTGTCAAGGGTCCAACATAAGCCAGGCTCACATCTCAGACACATTTACTAAAGTATAGAAAAAAGGAAGTTTAGAGAGAACATCAGAGTTTTCTCAGGTCCCCCAGTCTAAATTGAAGAGTCCTGCAAATTTCTGCAAAAATAGGAAAGCTAACATCACAGAGAAACATCTGTTAGGCTCGGCTGTGTGCAAAAGAGGAACATGCAGGGAACATGCTACATAAATGTCAGTGGAACTGTGTTCAGTCCTGGCCTTTACTCGGGACTCATGTTTTCTTCTTCTTCTTCTTCTTTTTCTTCTTCTTCTCCTCCCCCTCCCCCTCCTCCTTTTTGTTTACTGATTTTAAGATTCATGGACTTTTAAGTCATTTATTCCTGAGAGCCAATTATTTATTGAATTTACTAATGTGATGATTGTTTTAATAAAAAAGCTATATGTGGTTCAAACATTTTTATCTCTATTACAGGACAAACCAATTCTTGCTCCTGAACCCCTAGTCATGGATAACCTGGACTCAATTATGGATCAGTTAAACACCTGGAATTTTCCAATTTTTGATTTAGTGGAAAATATAGGAAGAAAATGCGGCCGTATTCTGAGCCAGGTAAGAAATTTATTTGAGTGGATGACATGAAACACAGAAAGAAACAGTTTGTTGCTAATCTGTACATTTTCAACACTTGTGGGCAGGCAAGCAGAAAGAATTGAAATTTTATCATAGAACATGTGGTAGGTTTTATGGCTTTGTGCTGACCAAAAACAACTGGAATTCCAGTTACGATGTTATGTAATTTTTAAACAAAGGAGACAGGGGCAGAAATAGATTAGCAAGATGGACAAGTGACCTAAATTCATAGAATTGAGCCAAAGAGAAGCTGGCTTAGCCACAGAAAGGAAACTCCTGTTTATGATTAATCAATCCCTATAATTATATCTTCCAACTATCATTTTAACTTCTGAGTAACACAATGCTTAGGCTTCATCAAAAATAAGATACTATGTAGAAATATGTATCTCCCCCACTGGCATGTGAAACATCAGAGTTTCAAGTGTTTGAAACCATCTCTATCATTACCAGAAATACAGAATGGTGGCCAAGGTACATGAAAAATGTGTTAGTCTTGTCTCTGAAGAGAGACTCTCTCAAAGCTTCCCCATTAAAGTACTGGTTGTTTGGTGGAAGTGGAAAGGAAACATATGGAAATTGAGTGCTTAAACATGTTTTTTTTTCCAAAAATTGAAGCTAAGTGTCCTTTTCTTGACTCTCTAGGCACCAGGTACACATATGGTGCAAATGAATAAATGTAGCCAAGCACTTATACACATAAAATTAAAGTAAATAACTAAAAATTATATTTATAATCCAAGGGGTGATACTATGGTATATCAGTTTATATTTAAAATACGCATATGAGTAAATATCACAGCACCCTTGAAAAGTGTTGACTATAATGAATCTGAGGTCACCCTTGGCTCTGTGAATCTCTACCTCAAAAGTGGCAAAGCAACACACATCCAAAATGGTTTCAGTAGGATCAAGGACCACTAATAACTTTTCTTCCAAATACTAGAAACCTGTGGAACACTGGTTCTTCTTTATCCCCAAGACTGGACATCCTCAACTGCTCTGCAAGAGCCTGAATATGGAACATCTTGAGGAAGGACAGTCCACAGGATTTGCATGGAAGGCGTGTGCTCCTACTTTTAGTGTTAAATACACAGCCCCAGAGAACGCTTCTGGTCTCCAAGAAAAGACACTTTCCCTAAAGGAATTATCAATCAAGAAATCTGTTTCAAACTAATAATGGATCAACTAGATAATGAACTATGAAGCAGAAGTTAATTACCATCTGTATAATATGTCATTGTCCCTCTGCTAGACTTTATTCTGACCTTGACCATGATACAGTGGCAGGCAGGCATGTTTGTTAGGAGTTGAGAGTTCCATTTATCTCTTCCTGAGTTCTTAGTGCCAAACTGTCTGAAAAGCTCACTGATGCGAGCAAGTTCAAGGCAATCACTATATTCCATTTGCCTTAATGTCAAAATTTGTTTCTCCTCCTGAGAGCACTTGAATCCAATTGCAACATGTACACTGAGATTTTGGAACAAGGCATATAATGTATCCTGTTACAAAATATAGCTGTGGTCCAAGCAGTACCTTTCATTCCTTCTACTAGAGATCCTGTGCAGTCTATGTAAGGAGAATGAGAAAATTAGCATGCACTGTAGCCCTTGAAGCATGTTACAGGTTTGCTGTAGACTCCCTTTTTTTCTCTTTTCTCCTTGAGACAGTGTCACACTGTAGCACAGGCTGACCTATGAGAAACTCCCTATGTAGCTCCAGCTAGCCAAAACTCCTGACAGCCTGCTATAGTCTTAACCCTTAGTTCCTCTTTGAAAGGTTTTAAGCTTTATGGTAAGGCTCTAGGCATGGTGCCACATGTCTTTAATCCTAGGACTTGGGAGACAAAGGTAGGTCGATTTCTTTGAGTTGGAGTTGGAGGCAAGCCTGACCTAATACTGAGTTCCAGGCTAGGCAGGGCTACATTGTGAGACCATATATATGAAACTAAGGATTTAAAGTTCTAATCACTTTGATTTCCCAATTGTGGTTGTGGGGTTTGAAGTAATTATGACTGTAAAACTCTAAAACTGACATGTACAGTTTGTATTCTGGCTGCTCCATACTAACTGGGTGATCTTCTGCAAGTTGTTCAACATGTCTGTTTTCAGCATCTCCTGCTATCAGATATTGGGAATTCATAGTACCAATCTCAAAAGATACTTTGAGAACTTTCTATAAATAATTAGTATATGCTGATTGATTAGGGTACACATCTCATTTGCTCCTATGTGTATCTACACCATTGCCGTTGTTACTAGAACTATTGTTGATGCAGCACGCATTGTTAACTCCTATAGAGCTTATATGTAAGAACTCAAATATTGGCTAAAACAACAACAATGAGAGTAATTGGAAGAACTCTTGTGTCTAGCATTGAACTCAAAGCCATAACAAGCTTCTAGTCATATCCTCCCATGTGCTGGAATTGCAGTTGCCAGTTGCCTGTCTCAGTATGTGTGTATTAAAGTGTTCTGTCATCATCCAATTTAAGACCCCAGTTCATGGTTCTTAGTTATACTGTTTTTTTTTCTTGGTTTCCTGGATGTCTGTGGGATTTATGTGCAATAATTATCTTAAATACAGATGACATAGTCCCAGTGGTGAGGAAGTCCACAGACTCAGTACACAGAAGTCTTCAGTGTGTTTAATATTCCCAATAGGAGTATGTCTACTGGGAGCACATCAGTGTGGTTGATGGTTGTACACTCTGACCGTTCACCATCTCTAGCATCATGAGGGATGTCTTACCAGGTCTTGTTTTCCCCTTTTCCAGGTATCATACAGACTGTTTGAAGACATGGGCCTCTTTGAGGCCTTTAAAATCCCGGTTAGGGAATTTATGAATTATTTTCATGCTTTGGAGATCGGCTACAGGGACATTCCTTGTAAGTATATGTAAGCAAATCCAGTGCTTGCTCTTCAGACCTGCGGAGAGTGGTGGGAGGTCCAGCCGTTAGCTAATCTGTGTGACGTCATTGTATATCAGTGGGCGCTGGTAGAAACCTGTCTCCTTCTCTGCACACTGTGTGCGACCCTGGAGCCTCACCCACCTCCTCCAGCCTCATTTCTTGATCTTGAAAATAGGGTCATGAGATCTGCTTCACATGAATGTCAGGATGAAATAGGATGATACTTCTTAAAAGGTTAGAATATGTGCCTTGCGTATCTTTCATAATTGTTTGAGGTAAGACTGAATGTTAAATTTAAATTTATCCTCATTAAATAATCACCTGCTTCCGGTGAGTGAATTTAAACTCTTATCCAGATATCTAATTAGTTCAATAATTGAAACAAGAACATTGGATGCTTTCTCAAGATGAGCTATGTCTGGTCGGTGTTCAGAAGGGACAGAAGGAGGTGGCTGAGTTAATAGTACAGAAAAGAAGAAACATACAAAAATGGTGATGGGGAAGTTGAAAAAAATAAACGCCAAGATGAGGGCACAGTCAAGAATTTCAGTTTTGATTATTTATAAAAATTATAATAATGAGGACAGAATGCAAAAGAGAGGCTAAACCTTCTGTCAAATCCACATAACCACCTCACATAAGCATGATTGCTATACAATACTGTAGAATGGAGGAGGCTGAAGAACATGTCCAAAGACCCAACTAAAGGAGCTCTGGAGGTGCATAGCATCCATATAGTCATTCAAATGAAGAGTCCTATCCAATCTGGTAATTTGAATATGCCTTAGGGATGTGCTCTTTGTAGACTCTGGCAGCATGTGCAGTAAAATTGGATGTGTGTCATTTCAAACATGATTTCCCTTTTAAGTTTGCTTTTATACATTAAGAACTTCAAAAGCCCATAGCTTTTGCAGTTATCAAGACTTGAAGGGCTGAGGTGTAGCCCCATTGGTAAAGTACTTCCCTGGCAAGTAGGAAGTCTGGTGGCACATGTCTGTAATTTCAGCATTCAGAATGCTGAGGCAGGAGGATCAGAAATCCAAGGATATCCAGGACCACATAATGAGTTTAAAACAATCTTGAACTATAGGGAGAGACTCCATGTCTTAAAATCAAAAACAGAAAAGAAATTTAAATTAATTTTAAAAATGCTTTTACGTGGACACAAATAATTGGCAAATATCTCTGAAAAGGTTGAACACGCTAGCCTAGTGAGCTGTGTTTAAGATGCTCACATGAAGATGCATAGGACATACTATGACAGGAAGAAAGGAGGAATGCAGTCTGCCACTGAGGTGGGCTGAGGAATACAAGATCAAGAATGGGCAGAATCAGTCAGTTGGCTTTGGGGAAGAGGTGCTTAATGATACTGGGTCCTTTGGGAAAGTCTGGCCATGGAAGCCTGTGGAAGTTAGAAGAGAGAGAAGAAAAGGGGGTTGTTGCAGGGGAATCTGGCAACATGCCTGGCTTCCTTTAATGTGACTTTCCCAGGGCTCAGCCTGGTCAAATGCCAGCAAGTGACATAAATGTTAGTGATTTCACAAGGATTAGGGAGTTACATAAATAAACATTTTTTCAGAAAGGAAGCCACAGGGAAGCAAAAAATATAGTAAAGCACTAGACAGTATTTACAAATTACTGTTTTATTCACAAATGTATTTTAATTTTTGATCAGCAGGCTTTATTGAGTTCATTTAGATGCCACACTGCATAGAATACTGTGATGTGTGGCCATGCTGCTTTGCTATGATCTAGAACACATTGCTGTTTGCAGTGTGCAAACTATTGAATTGTCCACCCGTAGAATAATTTATATAATAAGGATACTTACAGGGCAAACAGGTTGGCTCCATGGATAAAGCTGGTTTCCATCAGAGCTGAGAACCCAAGATTGATCCCTTGAACCCAATGGTAGGAGTACAGAATTCATTTCCACAAGTTTTTCTCTGACCTCCGGAGTGTGCTTGTGTGTGTGTGTGCATGTATGTATGTATATAAGAAATAAGTAAGCATTAAAATAAATAAACTCACTTGCACTACCCGAGGTCTCTTGGCTCCTTGCAATTCCATCTCCTGGGAAAGCTTTAGCTTGATTAGCACTGCTTCAAAATATGATGTCTCCTCTCTGTTGAGCGCAGACACTTAGCCTAATGTGAGAAAGCTATGAAAGCCTTGCTTCTCATAGCTTTAATCACCAATACAAACGTTCACTGGTCTGAATATTTTCGTATTGACACCCCTGAAGAATTACACATCTGATGGCTTTCTGTAAACAGATCCACAATTAACGTTAAAAAGCTGTGGACGAAAAGTGAAAATGGAATCAGATGAACCGTGACTTGCTACTTTATTCACACTTTAGAGATTAAGTCTTTAGTCAGAGTTTGCCTGTTAACACCGTTCAGGGCAAAGGGGAGCATAAAACTTAACTGTCATTCAGGTGAGTCTCAGTTCATCTAGATGCAGCTCTAAAAAGGAAGGGATTAAGGAAGAAAGTTCATGAAGCAGCAGGTGATATAACAGTCTACATAGGCAACTTATTAGTATAAGTGTGAAAAATATATGAATTTTTGGTGAAGATTGGTGCCAATGGACACCTGCTGATTTCTAATGGTAAAGGAAGATACGAGGTATTGGATATTGTCACTGGTCCCCTCAGCTGAACATCTTTGCTGTAAATAAAGAAGAAGATGCATTCATCCAAGATGATTTTTGATCCTCCAAACCATTCATCTGAGTTAGGTCTTTCTTTCTACATCTCTATGTGGTTTTTTTTTTTTTATACAGGAGCAAAGAAACAAATGTAAGCACGACATGTTGTGTTTCCTGAATACATAGGCTTCTGGAAGAATCAGACACTGACTTTTCCACTTTGGATATCTGCTTGTACAATAAATGCTGTGGATGTGAATTTTTGTTACTGGTAGAAATGATAGAATTGGTGGAAATATTTTCCAGAAGTACCTATCCAGGGAAGTTTGGCATGCCTTTCTTGGATAAAGTGTGTCCACAGAAGTGTTTGTCCAGTAGATGGCACTCTTAATCCTTGGACCCGAGTTCACCAGCTGACGTGCGCTCACTCCTTTGCATCCTTACAGACCATAATAGGATCCATGCCACTGATGTTTTGCACGCTGTGTGGTATCTCACAACGCAGCCGATTCCTGGCCTCCCAAGCGTGATTAGTGATCACGGATCAGCAAGCGACTCGGGTGTGTATGAATTATGCCTGTGCTTCTTGTACGAGCCAGGAACTCTGGTCATGTGCTTTGTTTTCAAAGGAAATCAGAACAATGGCTACAGCTCTGCAGTTTTTAAGAATGTCTGTCGCTTTCACTTCTTTTCTTCAGATTCTGACAGTGGATTTACACACGGACACATGGGATATGTGTTTTCAAAAATGTATCATGTGTCAGATGACAAATATGGATGTCTGTCTGGGAATATTCCAGCCTTAGAGTTGATGGCCTTGTATGTTGCCGCAGCCATGCATGACTATGATCACCCAGGGAGGACAAATGCTTTCCTGGTTGCCACTAGTGCTCCTCAGGTAAAGGTTCAATTTTCATGAGGAGAAAATAATTTAAGGTGCCTTTCTTAGAGTACAATTAATTTTACAAATATGATTTGTAAGAGGCATTCAAGTCTGTACAGAACCGACCTGTCCTTAGTGCTCAGGAAAATTCTTAGAGAACTTGTTAATTTCCAAAGATGTCGTGGCTTGTGCTAAGATAGTTATAGCAGATGTTCAACCTTGTTACATAGAAAGATCATTTCTCAGTTGCTTTCTTAGGAGAGAATCAAATGACTAACAGTGAATGCCCTCAACAAAGCAAAGACAGCTTACAAACGTGTTCTTTTCTGAAAAGACTGGAGAACCATGTTTTTCTTGGTCCTTTAAAAGCATAAGACTTTGTTTGGAAACCTTACTCTTTGAAAATATTTTAATGGCAACACTTATTATTAGTGTTTGTATTTTCATTGGTGGGAATTTACTGTCCATTTATCTTATACATTGGGAAGAACTCATTTTGCCAGAACAAAGTTTCCTCAAATGAAAATTTTCTTAAAATAATTATACACAGATACATAATTTATATATAATATATAATTTATACATGTAATACTATATATAATTGTATATAATGATTTGCAGAAACGGCTTTAAACTTATATGTCAGAAAATAGAATTACCCAAGAAAAGGCATTAACAGTCAAGATAATTTTTAATAGCTAGCATAAAACTGAGGAATTGAAAGCCTTCCGTATCCTCAGAGACTTTTGTGTTTCCTTTTTAACTTAAGAAGTTAGACCCCCTTTTCTCCTTCCTTCCACACTAGGCGGTGCTGTACAATGACCGTTCAGTTCTGGAGAACCATCATGCAGCTGCAGCATGGAATCTCTTCATGTCCCGGCCAGAATATAATTTCTTGGGTAACCTGGACCATGTGGAATTTAAGCATTTCCGGTTCCTAGTCATTGAAGCAATTTTGGCTACTGACCTGAAGAAACACTTTGACTTTGTAGCCAAATTTAATGCCAAGGTAAGTAGATCTCTGCCAGTGTTCATTTTATGACATGTGAAAGGGGTCTTATAATCAAAGAATTTAACGAAACTCAATCACCATGAGCTTTCTGTGAGAAAGAAATGATTGAACTATTTATCCCTAAGCTGGCCTCTTTGCACAGTCTGGGTCTAGATGCTTGCTAAGTTGAGGTCTTCTTGGCTGTGTTTGTTAGACTTTGTTCTACAGAGAATAGGAAACATTAGCTGCCACTGTTGCTTTGTTTCATTTAACATATAATCATGTCTACAGTGTATGAGGTAAATTATCTGACAGCAAAAGGAAGGAAAGAAAACTTGAAGCAAAACTTCATGTATCAAACTTAAAATCCAAGTATTCATTCAAGAAAGTTCTTATTTATTCCTTGGAAGAAGCCTTAGTCAGTAAAGTATTTGCTTTGTCAGCATAAAGACCTAAGTTTGACCCTTAGAACCCACATTTGAAAAAACAAAACTAAAAAGCTGAGCCTGGTAGTGCTCGTGTATAATGTCAGTGCCTCAGCATTGGAGAGGCAAACACAGGAGGCTCCAGAGTCTCACTGGCCTGCAGCCTAGCCTAGTCAGACAGACACTGTCTATAAAGCTCCTGAGGAAAGATACACAAGGTTGGCCCATGCCCCCTACACATCCACTCACACACACACTCCTGCAGTACATTTATGCATATACATACAAAAGAAAACTTCTTTCTATAGTTTTATGATTTAGTAGACATTAATGCTATGTGCTAGCTTCAAGAAGGATCTCTTGTAAGTTCAGTAATAGTTACTTTATTAGAAATTGATGCTATGTGCTAGCTTCAAGAAGGATCTCTTGTAAGTTCAGTAATAGTTTCTTCTTCATTGATTAATTTTGGTTGAACTACACCAACTTTTTATCTTCAGTGCAAGCTGCTGACATTAGTTCCAGAATCTGAAGTCCTCATGTTTGATGTTCTCGTTTCTACACAGAAAGAAGACTATAAAATTCTGTTGTCATTTTTCATGTTCTACATGAGCTGTCATAGAGACAGAACATATTGATTTTGTCCCTCAAACAGGTGAACGATGGTGTTGGGATAGATTGGACCAATGAAAATGATCGTCTCCTGGTGTGTCAGATGTGTATAAAATTGGCAGACATTAATGGGCCTGCTAAGAGTAAAGAACTCCACCTGAAGTGGACAGAGGGCATCGCCAGTGAGTTTTATGAGCAGGTAACTCACCGAGCTGTTTCACCCACCACAAAATGTGTGTCCTTGTTGTGTACAAGTACAAAGCTTCTCTCCAGCCGTGAGAGCATGATCATTTTCTACATTCATAATTGTGCCAAACATATACACTGGGCAGTTTCAATGGGAATTTAAAAATGGCACATGAAAATGAACTAAACTCTCGAACACTAAGGTAAAATTATCTGCAGGCATTTTGGAGAGACATGTCAATATGACAGAATAGTCTAGTGAGATGCTATGACACCTTTGAAATGCTGAACTGCTACAGGGTTGCTTATTGCAGTAAAAGTAACATAGATGTGCATAAGAAAACCTCAATTAACTGCTTTCCTAGCTAAGTAACAACAATGTACAAAAGAGATACGTGTGTGTGTATGTGTGTGTGAAGTGTGTGTATATGTGTATGGTGTATATGGTGTGTGGTATGTGTGTGTGTGTGTGTGTGTGTGGTGTATGGGGGTTGTTTGGGTGTATATGCGTTGGAAGAAGGGCACTTGTTGGTTCCTGGCTGCTCAGTCCAAAAACAATCACACAGAAACTGTATTATTTAAAGCACTTCTTGGCACATTAGCTCTAGCTTTTTATTTTGTAACTCTTACATCTTAATTAACCCTTTTCCATTAATCTGTGCATCACCACAATGTTGTGATCTACCAGCAAAATTTCAGCACATCTGTCTCCGGCAGGGGCTCCATGTCTTCTCCTGACTCTGCCTCCTTTCTCCCAGCATTGGCTCAAGACAGTTTCTTTATTAACCAATGGTATTCACAGCATACAAAGGGAAATCCCACGTGTGTGTCTGATGTGAGTGTGTGATGTGTGTGTAGGGTGTGTGTGTGTGGTGTGTATGCATATGTGTATGGGGATTCTCTGTGTGTGTGGTGTGTGTGTCATATGTCTGTGGTGTGTGTATGGTGCATGTTTATGTGTGGTGTATATGTGTGTTGTATATGTGCATGTGTGTATGGGGATTGTGTGTGTGCCATGTGTGTGTTGTGTGTATGGTGTGTGTTTATGTGTGGTGTATGTATGTGTGGTGTGTGTGCATGTGCGGTGTATGTGTCTGTGTGTGTGATGTGTATATGTGGTGTATATGGTGTGAACTGTGTGTGTGGTGTGCGTGTGTGTATGGTATGTGTGTGTGTGGTGTATGTGTCTGTGTGTGTGAAGTGTGTGTGTGGTGTGTGTCTGTATAGTATGTATATGTGTATATGAGCTGTGTATGGTGTGTGTGTGTGGTATATGTGCATGTGTGGTGTGTGTATCTGTGAATGTGAGGTATATGTGTGCGTGCATAGACACATAAACTGTATATATGATACAAGAACAAAATATTTAGCAGACTCCATGAAAAGCCACTGCATACTGGCAAGCATGGATGACCATCCCACACATAAACCTCCATTGATCTAATTATATTTGCAGTTCTGAACAACTTTCTTAAAAAGTTTGGTAGTTAACGAAAGGAGAGGAAGGCGAGGAATCAATGACTTATTGGGTTGTGAAAAAAGTGAAGATGTTTCCCCTGGAGGAAAACACAGATGGTGGAGTGACTGTGGTGTTAAAAGTGTTAGAAGCCATGTGTGCAACTTCAAAATTGGTTTCTTCGCACATTGCTGTGGCATTTGAGCAGGAAAGTCCTCTCAAGTACTTATCACAGAGCTGATCCAAAATGAATGTTAAGTTCTTCTTGAGTGCCTTAAAGGCCACAAGGAGAAGTTAGCATGGTGGCACAAGTTTGAAATCCCAACATGGGAAGGTTGAGGCAGGACCTCCAGGGGTTGTAGTGTGAGGTCAGATCACAGAGGTGTGACAGTAACAAGTGCACCCCTCTTAGTATTAAAGGTGCCCAACCAGGATGGGGCACTTTATAATGAGTGGTGCTTAAATAGGAGTTGGAATAAACTTTTAAGATTTATGTATTTATTTCAGCATTCATATGCAAAATAAAATATTTATGCTTTTAAAAATAGTGCATTGCCTTTTCTACTAATGGCACTATCAATCAATGGTAAAGTATTAAAATACAGAAAATAAGAAAGAAAAGGAAAAATCCACATACTCTGGCTTGTAATTTTATTAATTTTTAAAGTTTTCTAGGTAACCTCTTTTTTATGAGCTGTTTTATTCTCATAAATATTTGAGGTAGTTAAAGACAAAAATTGTAATATATAAGAATATTAAAAACATAATCACAGCAGATACAAATTTAAAAAAATCTGACCTAATAAAGGAACTTGAATAGGGCAAGAAAACGGTTTGTGCTTTCTAGAAATCAAGTCAAAAAGACAAGCATGATAGGGGTGTGGCTCAACGGGCAGCATGCTTGCCTAGTATACAGGAAGCCTTCAGTTCAAACCCCAGCACCACTGAAGCAGTGGTGATATCAGTAATCTCATTAAATGTCCCCTTGAAAGCAAACCAGGACTGCACAGTTAACAAATACCAGGAAGAAGGTCCTTCTGTGGGTATTTTAGCCTTCAGCACAGTGACTCAGAGCAGTGACATCAAGGGATTATATGTGGCTATCGGGGTTATGGCATATCCACACGTTAAATATCAGGTGAATGTTGTCTTGTCTTATGTTTATAGTCCTCTGTCATTTACCTTTGTCATTGTGAATCCATATTTCTAGGGCGATGAAGAAGCCAGCCTCGGTTTGCCCATAAGTCCCTTTATGGACCGCTCTGCCCCGCAGCTGGCCAACCTTCAAGAATCCTTTATCTCACACATTGTGGGTCCTCTATGCCACTCGTATGACTCTGCGGGTCTCATGCCAGGAAAATGGGTGGATGACAATGATGACTCAGGAGACACTGATGACCCAGAAGAAGAGGAGGAAGAAGCTGAAACACCAAATGAGGAAGAAACCTGTGAAAATAATACAGCTCCCAGTAAGCCATAAATCCTATTTCTGATGAGAGTTTCTCGGGGTGATTTCTGCTTTGGGTTCAGAGGAATTTATGCTTCTTGTAAATTACATACTTTAAGTCCAACTATCCTTTGCTGGGTTGGGTACAAAATAGCTGCCTGTAGCATCATAGAGACAGCAGAAGATGGAAAGTATGACAATCAGATATCATACAGAGATGTTCTCTCACAAAGAAATGAAATGGAGTTTATAGCTAGCTTCAGAATTTCTGAATGATTTAGAATTTCAGTTACCGCATGCATGGATCAATTGCAAGCTTTTTTTCATGGTTGAGTTGGGGATGGGAAGAGATAAGAGGATAAGAGATAAGAGATAGTCTTTTACTTAACAATTGCTCAGTGTACATATATCTTCTGTGCCTGGACATTAGTCCTAGTACTAACAGTAGACCTGTGGACCAAAAAAGAGTAAGTCCTTGTCCTTTTTGATGTATATTCTAGAAGAATCACAGATATTTGGCAACACAAACCGGTATGTTCATAATGTGCTAGGTACTAATGGATACAATAGATTAGTTTGGGGGTTCAGGGTCACTCTTTGCTTGTCTTACTTTTTGAAGGGATATAAATATTGCAGAGAATTTTTAAATGATGTATCCAGGAAGAGAGAAAGATTTTAATATATCTTAAAAGACCTGTAAAAAATGAAGGAATAGTCCATGGGAATCTATGTGGAAATGGATCTTAAGAAAAGGAACAGGCAGTGGCTCCAAGGTCCTGCCCTGGGTGTTAGGAAGAGGTGGTGTAGGAGGTCCTTCTGTATTTGTGTTGCTTTCATTGGTTGAATAAAGAAACTGCCTTGGCCTAGTTGATAGGGTGGAACTCAGGCAGGCAGGGAAGACAGAACAGAATGCTGGGAAGAAGGGAAGTGTGGCAGACACCATGAATCTCCTGCCTGAGACAGACGTAGGCTAGACTCTTGCCGGTAAGCCGCAATCACATGGTGATACACAGATTTAATAGAAATGGATTAATCAAGATATGAGAGTTAGCCAATAAGAGGCTAGAGCTAATGGGCAAGGCAATAATTGAATTAATACAATTTCTGTGTGTTTTTTGGGGGGTTAAGCTATCTGGGCAACCGGGACGAAAAGCAGGTTCTCTCTCCTTCCAATAAAGAGGAATTAGGGTGACTCAAGCAGAGTACAAGGGGAGGAAGCATAAGAGAGGCCATGGAAAGTCATGTGGTACAGGCAGGAGATAGGGCTCTGTGGGTCACAATGGCAGCTTGGCCTTTTACACTAAAATGAGAAGTCACAGTTGTCTATGAGCAGAAAAGTTAGTGAACTCATCTCACATTTTAGCTAAGTTGTTTTGGGAATGTTTGGGGGTTTGGGCCAAGATAAGAGCATCATTTCAACTGTTGACATGATCTGACCGACAGCCAACTATGACTTCTTTAGGGTAGTATCAGTGGTGTGACCATGAACACCCATCTGTCACAAATACCCTGACAAGAAACCACTTAAGGGAGGAATGTTTATTTGCTGCACAATTCCAGGTTACAGTCCATGGCTGAGGCGAAGTCATAGTGGTAGGCACTTGAAACAGGTGACATCACATCCACAGTCAAGAACAGATAGAAACACATGGATCCCTGCTTGCTCTCTGTGTTCATGCTCAGCTCACGTCCCTTACTCTCCTACAGTTCAGGGCTAGCCCAGGAAACAGGGCCACCCACATTCAGAAGACATGTGATGTCTTCTCATATCAGTTAACAGTCAAAACCATCCATCATAGACATGCCCACAGGCCAACCTGAGCTATAGTTCTTTAGCCAAACTTTCTTCTCTGGGGGTCCCGAGTTATAGGAAATTAACAATGGATGTGCGGCAGTGCACCAGCACATCTGATAACTGGCTTCGGGTTCATGACACTGGCAACCAGTGATCAAACTGACCCAGGAGACTATAAAATCATGACTCTGTCACACCTTTAGATGCACTCTTCTGTATCTTACAACAAAACACAGAGACTAATAACACAATTAGTAAACCCCACAACCCCTGGAATGGCACGACACAAGTAGGTTCCTGTGATTGTGTGAACACAGCATGTTTTCTATCCATTTGAACTGATTGACAAAGCAAGGCTTTAGTATTTTCAAAGTCCTTGAATAAAATATTGCCACAAATGATGTCTTTTTCATTTTCTCCTCTATTTTGGTAACTGTCAGGAAAATACAAGAATTGGTTCATGTCTATCATGGAGTAAGGAGGTTCACTGCTATGCTGGTTTTGTCTATTCTGATATATATGTAGCTGTGGATACAGATGACATTGATATAGATTAAGGTAGCTATATCCTGATTTTCAGCAAACACTGAAAAAAAAATAAGGCTTACATGACAGAACCTTGGAACACTGTCTTTGGGCCAGATTTGTGCGTATTGTCTCTTACCTGTTAGTCTTTCTTGTTCTTTGTCTTTTTTACTATCGTGTGTGTGTGTGTGTGTGTGTGTGCGCGCGCGCGCATGCGCATACGCATGCGTGTGTGGAAGTCAGGGGAAAACATTCAGTCTTATTCATCTTGCACTTTATTTAACACAGCATCTCTGATTTTATAGCTGCCTAAACCAGGTGGTTGCCTCTACATCACCTCTACCTATAGAGCACTAAGAATACAGATTCTCTGGTCCAACATCAGCTTTAAGTGGATGATAGATCCAAACTCAGTCCTCTCTCTTGTACAGCAAGCACTTACCCACTGAGCCACCTCCACAGCTGTTTGCTTTCGAACTGAGTGAGGAAAAGTGAGAAGTTGGTTTTTCTCTTAATATTTTATTGTTGATATATTTCTCTGATGCATATAAAATCAATTATTGATTTTAGGATCAAAGCTAGAACCTGAGACTTGAAATTCAAGAGTTATTTATTCATCTTTTAGTTCTCTCTTTTGCTTTATTTCCACTTCAGACCATCAGACAGCCTGATGATTTGCTCATGAAGAGACAGGTCCCTCAGTGTTATGAAAGACCTATGTTGGCTGAGCCTTTGAAAATGCTTTGGCCACAAGAGTTTTAGGGATTGCCATTTAAGCTCATAAACATTATTAAGGTGCATACCCAGGCATGGAGAATTGCAGGAGTCATGCCAGGACCATTATTTATTGGGCTCAGCTTGCCCATCTAAGCTTGAGTAGAGAATGATCTTTCTAAACACTGGGTTAGCACGCTGGCCTCCAGAGTGATATGCTTTTCCCTTGGTCTTTCTGTTTCAGCCAAGTCTAGTGAAACATCCATGAAAATTCTATGGGTTCAGTTACACATGACTTTCAGTGTTTAAGTTTCCCCCTTCCATGGAAATTTAAAACATCCCTGCCACAGTTATCAGATACTGTAATTTTAGACATATGACCTTTTTATACATAGATTTGTGCTTAGGAATGTATGTTTAAGTGTGTGGGGAACATGTGTGTACATGAAAGTGCAGGGGGTTAATTTCACCTTTTTTATTATTTGAGACAGGATTTCTCTGTGAACTTGAAGTTACTTCGTTTGGCTAGGAGGGTAGCCAGTGAGCTCTAGGGATTCACCTGCCTCCACCTCCCCAAGTTTGTGTTTACAATGGGAGTGAAGATGCATGCCAACATCCCAGCTTTTCGCATGGATGCTGGAGATCAAGCCAGGGTGCTCATGCTTGTACAGCAAACACTTTATCCACTGGTCCATCTCTCCAGCTCCCTGAAATTATGGTTTTGAAGCATGTTTGCAGTCCCCAAAATGACAAAGGTGGAATGATGTTAGCAGATTTAAACACCAGCCATGATTAGAGTTGTTACATTTAGTTAGACACCGCCTCATTTGAATAAAGAAGAAAATAAGATTGGCAGGCAACTGTAAACAGTGTGACAAGGTGTTAGAACCGTAGAAGGCACTCAACCTACTTTGTTTTTTAACTCCATTGCTCTTGAGTTCTTTGTAATTTTCGTTTCAGAATTCATAGTGGCTGCAATGTTTGTTTTGATTTAGCCTGATCTTAGATTTCAGGGGGAAAAATATTAAATAGCCACTGGTGAGTTCTGCAGTTTGTAAAATATGGAGGTCTCCCAGGAAACAGAATAAAATGCTGCAGTGTGATATTCTGAGCAGAGGGGGCTTTTAACCCACCTAATAATTAAATCTGAAAGGTTCCTGGGGCGAGCTAAGAGGTTTCTAATGAAGTACTAAGCTGTGCTTAGAATCCAAGCAATGAAAGGCTCTTTGTTCTCTTTTCAAAAGGTTCCAGTGCTGAATAATTTGGCTCCCAACACAGGCAGGCTTCAGACCACCTGCAGATTCTAATCTACGCAAATTTATTTGGTACAAACTTTCTCCTACGTCACTTGGTTCAGCATAATTCCAGAGAGGTTTATTGCTAATGTTTAACAGCCACTTAAGGGAGCAGCTGCTCTCCTGGGGCCTGTCCCAAAAGGGAAAAAAAGGGGGGAAAATGGAGTTTTGGTTATCTTCTTCCCTGCCAATATGCATACTGTGAGCAGTAGAGAGTTTTCTCCCACTGTGATTCAAACCTGTCCTGTAATTCAAAGAATTTGGGTAAGAAGTACACTCAGGGACTGGAGAGGTGGCTCAGTGGTTAGGACCCCTTGCTGTACTTGCGAAAGGACCTGCATTTAGTTCCCCAACATCCATATGGCAAGTCACAACTATTTGTAACTCCACTTTCCAGAAATTCAGTGTTTTCATTTGCTTCTGCAGGTTCTGTCTACATGTGGTGCACATACAATGACAGACTCACATACATTCATATAAATAAAATAAATCATTTCCAAAAGCAAATTCATGCTTCACCNCCACAGCAGAATTAGAGCAGCCGGCTTTGAAAAGAAAATAATTTACTTTTAAAAACACATGGTCATATATTGCATGGCAAAGGTGTTAGGGTTTATGTGGCAGAGTGTGTTGATGGATCCAAGTCAAGAATGCTGCAGAGATCATACCACACAACAGATACTATGTAAGAGACTAATTAGGGGTGGGGCATGAAAGGCCATCTCATAGTGAGGGAGAGAGAAAGAAAGAGAGGACAGACAGACAGACAGACAGACAGACAGACAGACAGACAGACAGACAGACAGACAGACAGACAGACAGACAGACAGACAGTGAGAGACCAAGAGAGTGGTCTAGTGCCAGGGACCTTTTAAAGGGTACAGTAGTTAGTGGGTGATAACATGGCTGCTGCTGGCCCTGAGCCCCTGAGGACAGGCTGGGGGAGTACCTGGCTCCTAACATTCTTCCCTTTTGTTTATTACAAAAGGTGAAGAAATAGGAAGGGGCGATGATGAAGCAGGTGAGAAAATTGTCACGGGTGATGGAGAGGCAGGAATGGTGTACTGAGATCTTTAGACTGCTTCCTATGCCTGGGGGTGTTGATATCTTTGCAGACCCAAGGAAGATGGGGTGGTGGCTTAGTCCCGGAAAAGCAGGCTGTTTCACTTGCGCAAACTGCAGAGCCATCTCAGGGCTAGGGAAGTACAGGCAGCTTCTGAGACACTGGACCACCTGGGGCTAGCCGCTTTGAAGCTGTCTAGGATGCAGATTTTGAGGAAACATCTGGACCAGGAAGAATGCTGGAGCAAATATATATATATAT
>LOEQ01007093.1:87705-131907 GCA_001685075.1 Bramus lutescens | reverse complement strand
TCAACAAGACAAAATGACAGCCTACAGAATGGGAGAAGATCTCCAATTGAGGTTTTATGTCATTGCATTAGGTTTTCTGATTCTCTCCAGCTGTTGTGCTGTGTTCGCTTTTATTTCTAACACTTTTGCACATACCCCTTTCTTTCATTTCTACTCTACTTTCTCCTTTCCTTGTCCTCACCTCTTCCATTCTCTACTTATTTATTAATATATTTAATTATAGTAATCTCTAACTTTTCAACATGCCTTACTAATTTTCTTGTTCCTTTATTTAGGAAACGTTAAAGGATATAAATAAAGCACACAGTAGCTTTTTACACTTTTAATCATGCAGTGTGTTCTCAAATATTTGGTTTTCATACTATTCTCTGTTTCTCATTTCTAAATTGGTAGTTTAAATCATTAGCCCAGGAGGAAACTACCCATTAATAAAACAAACACGCCTGAAAGAAATATACATAAGAGTGGAGAATATGTAAATTATGATGCAGACATATATAATACATATATATATATTCGCACATATATATTCATATATGTGTATGCAGAGAAAGAGAGCAAGAAAAGGGTTATCTACACAGATATATGATAAATGACAAATATATCTGTTAAGTGTATTAAAAGGTATGTTAATGAAAAACAAATTAAGAATGGAGAAAAAAGAAATCTTTATGAGCACAGATATCCTACAAATTATTCCTTCATAAATATGAGTAATTATAGGATCAATCAAGTAAATAGGAAATAGTAATGACCATCAGTAGCCTAATCAAGAATATGTGTGAATAAATGAGATGAAGGTCAAGACCAATGAAATACTGCATTGTCCTAGTTAGGGTTATTGTTGCTGTAAAAACAAAAAAAAATGACAATAACAACTTGGAGAGTAACAGGTTTATTTGTCTTACACTTCCACAGCACTGTTCATCATTAAAAGAATTCAGTGCAGGAACTCAAACAGGGTAAGAACCTGGAGGTTGAACCTGCTGCAGAAGCCATGGAAGGGGGCTGGTTACTAGCTTGTTTCTCTTGGCATGCTCATTGTTAGCATCCAAACATTACTCTGGCCTGCCCTCAGGGTCTTCATCTGCAGGCATTAAGAGCACTCCTTGGACACTTGTGCTTGTTAGTACTCAGGCAATTAACTGGCCAGTACTAGGGGTTTTGACAGAAAATGTTATCAGCTGCTGTCACTACTTAGAGCTCTCTCTGTGCGCGTGCACCACATCCCTATATATAAGACAGGTCCCTTCTGTACTCTGCTTTCTCTTCTGCCACTGGTACCTCCCCAGAAGCCAGTGCTCTGTGCCCCTTTTCTTCCCTAACATAAACCTCCCATGTGAGTTCTAGTCTATGGTGATCTTTTCCCTCCTGCCACAACCAAACATCAACACTCATCCTGCTTTCCTACATCACCCCGCACCACAAGCATAGGGGTCGTTCTGTCCACAATAGGCTGGGCCCTCCCACATTAGTCACTACTTAAGAATATTCCCTACAGGTTGCCAAAAGCTCTATTTGATGGGGGCATTTTCTTAACTGAGAATCCCTCCTCTCAGATGACTGTAGCTTGTGCAAAGTTGACATATAACTACCCATCAAATGCCTACAGGTAGAATGTCTTGAAAATAAAACATTACAAGAAATTTCATTAACTATTGAACCAGGCAATGAAATCAAATTTGAGTAGAGGAGGTGACTAGGGAAACACATAGAAAAGCTAACAAAATTTCAGTATAAAATTTTAAACTTAAGTGGAGTGTCAAGAAACCCAAATAAATACACACAACCAGAAAAAGATGACCTTCATAAGACACAAAGTGCTCAAAATTAAAACCAAAGAATAATATTAAAAATTGTGTTAATAAAGCACAAACTCAGTCACAAAGGAAAAGAAAAGGCCTCTTAGGAACTGATATGGAGCACTTTAGTCATATGGAGGAAAGAGATAGATCAACAGATAGCACTATTACATGTGCTACAACTGGTCACTAAACAAAGATCAGGTGATCATGAGGGTCCAGAGGCAACTTCTTGAACAGAAGATTTATCATACAGACACTAAGATTTACTGTTAACAAATAGTACATTGTAAAACTGAAAAGCTTCTGTAAGGCAAAGGACACTGACAATAGGACAGAAACAGCAGCTCACAGAATGAGAAAAGATCTTTACCAACCCCATATCTGACAGAGGGTTGGTTTCCAAAATATATAAAGAACTCAGGAAACCAGACGTCAAAAACCAAAATAGTCTATTTTAAAAATGAGTAAAGACCTAAACAGAATTCTCAACAGAGAAATGTCAAATTCCCAAGAATCATTTAAATAAATGTTCAGTATCCTGAGCCATAAAGGAAATGCAAATCAAAACGACACTGGCATTCCATTTTACACATGTCAGGATGGCTACGATCAAAATCACAAGTCACAACTCATGCTGGAGAGGACGCAGAGTAAGGGGAATACTCCCCCATGGCTGTTGGGAGTGGAAACTTGTACCCAAAGAATTTTCTTTCTTACCACAGGGACACTTGCACAACTATGTTCATAGCAGACTTATTTATACGAGCCAGAATCTGGAAACAACCAAAATGTCTTNGAATTTTCTTTCCTACCACAGGGACACTTGCACAACTATGTTCATAGCAGACTTATTTATATGAGCCAGAATCTGGAAACAACCAAAATGTCTTTCTTTTTTTTATTTTTTCATTCAAAAAATTTACAGTTCTTCCCCTCCTCCCATTCCCCTCCTGCTCCCCAACTCTCCCTCCTCCCTCCCCCTCCCTCCTTAAGAGAGGACAGGGAACCCAGTCCTATGGGAAGTCCAAGGCCTTCCCCCCCTACATCCATACCTAGAAAGTAGTGCATCCAAATAGACTAGGGTCCCAAAAAGCCAGTACATGCAGTAGAAACAAGTCCCAGTGCCTTTATCAATGGCTTCTTAGTCATCCCCCATTGTCAACCACATTCAGAGTCTGGTTTGATCACATGCTCCTTCAGTCCCTGTCCAGCTGGATTTAGTGAGCTCCCATTAGAACAGACTCTCTGCCTCAGTGGGTGGACCAACCCCCTCGTGGTCCTGACTTCCTTGCTCATCTTCTCTCTCCTTCTGCTCTTCAACAGGACCTTGCTCTGATGATGGTCTCTGTCTCTATCTCCATCCATTGCGGGACAAAGATTCTATGGTGATATTTGAAATAATCAGCAGTGTGATAGTGGGGCAAGGACAGTTCAGGCACCCTCTACTCTGCTGCCCAAGGACCTATCTGGGGACATCCCCGTGGACACCTGGAATAACCTCTAGAGTCAAGTCTCTTGCAAACCCTAAAATGGTTCCCTTAATGTAGATATCTTCTTCCCTGCTCCTATATCTGCCCTTTGTCCACCTCCACCCTCTCTCTCTCCCAAGCTCTCCCCAGTCTTTCCCTTCTTCATCCTCTCTCTCCCTCTCCCCTTTTCCCCAACCTCACCCCCATGCTCTCAACTTTTGTCCTATGATCTTGTTTGCTTCCAATTTCCAGGAGGATCTATATATGTTTTTCTTCAACCCAAGAATAGATAAAGAAGATGAGGTGCATTTGCACAATGGAGTATTACTCAGCTATTTAAAACAGTGGCATCAGGAAATTTGTGGGAAAATGGATGGAAGTAGAAGAGATCATTCTGAGTGAGGTAGCACAGAACCAGAAAGACATTCGACATGAGGCAAAGGAGAAACATGCTACAACCTACAGACTCAGAGAAGCTAAATAACAGGGAGGGCTATGGCAGTGGTGGTGAGGAATTTGTGAATCTCACTGTGAAGCAGAAACAGAGTGGAAATTTCCACTACACTACAAATCATTAAGTAAACAAAATAAACATGATAGTTATAGCATTAAAAGAGACACAGAGATCAGTAGGCTAAAATATAAAAAAGAAAATGAGGCCACAAAGTCACAGCCATCTGATTTTAACAAAAGTCTAAAAGTGCATTGAGAAGCCCTGTTTACAGTTATGATAAAAAATTACTGGGGAAACTGAGTACCAATGTGTAGGTAAATTAAAATAAATGTTTCAGTCAGCCTGTGCAAAACCAAGCTCCAAATGTAATTTGATCCAAAACCTTAACGTTGGTTTAGCTCTGAAAAACCTAGAGGAAACTGAGGAAAACATAAAATGTTGTGGATATGAAAAAAAAACTTCCTGAAAAATAATCAAATTGCTTTGAACAAAACAGCAAGCATTTGCAGGTAGTATGGCAGGAAATGTTAAAAGGTTTTGCACATTCAAAGAAATAGAGATTAATTAGGATGTGGAATGAAAGGAAGTATTCACCAGTTATACATTTCACTGAAGATTAAATTCAAGAATATATTAAAATTACTCAATAAAATAACACTAAAAACAAATAGTCCAATAAATAAATGAAGAATGTATTGGGCATTCTCCAAAACAGTCGTTCAAATGACACCAATACACATTTTTAATAGTCCCATATCCATAATCCTTATTGAAAGACAAATATTCAAATTCCATCCCACTCAACTCAGTATAGCTATTAAGAACAGCGGATCCTAGAGAAGCTTCAGGGGAAAGAAACTCATACATTGCTGATGGGAATGTAAATTAGTCCAGTCTATATGGGAAACAGTACAGAGATTTCTCAGAAACCAAACACACAATCCTACTATATGATTTGGCTATATCTCTCCTTGTTTACATACCCCTCCCCCGAATGTACTAAAATCAGCATACCACACAGTCACAGAAGTACTTTGCCCATTCATGTTTAATGTTTCACTATTCACAGCAGCCAACTAATGAAATCCAGCATGTTGTTCATCAGTTGATAAACAGATAAATAAAATATGGTGTGTATGTGCACAAGGGGGATTGAATCAGCCCTAGAAATAATAAAATCATGTAATTTACAGAAAAATATTTGGATTTGTATCGAGCCAAAACAGTCACATTTAGTAAGACAAACAGTACATGTTTCCTTTCACAGATGAAATCTACATTAATACCTACCTATCTATATTCATGTGAGTGTTTGCACACACACACACNAGGGAGGGTGGGTGGGTGGAGGCAGGAAAAGAATTTTTCCAAGGCTCACCAAAAGACTAGAAAAAATATGGAACAAATCAATCAGTTTGCTTTTGTGTTGCTAGAAACTTATTAAACTGGAAGACAAAGAAAATAACATTGAAAAGTTGGGGCTGGAAGTTAAGAGCATTGGCCACATTTCCAGAGGACCTGACTTCAATTCTCAGCACCTACGTGATGGCTCACAGCCATCTCTAACTATCCAGCATTATGACACCCTCTTCTGGCTCTATATGTACAAAAAAAAGAGAGAGAAAAAAACATGCACATGTATGAAAATTTTAAAAATAATACTGAAGAACACTCACTTATTCAAGATGTAATATATGTGGATTTGGTATGAGAAAAAGAAAAGAAATTTAAGTAGTAGAAATATTTTAGTAATGGTTGAATTTTTGACAAAATTGATTACAGATAGCAAATTTAGTCCAGAAAATTCACAGACCATCAAGTAATTAAAATAGCAAATAACAAAAATTCTTAGGCTATTCATCATCAGTGAACTTAAAAAAAACACTAGATAAAGGTTTTATGCAGGCCAGAGGAAAGTAAGTCTTTCTTGGTAAGGAGCATGGATAGGAATTAAAACCATGCAGGAGAGAGGTTAGTGAGAAATATTTAAGTATTCAAATATATGAACCTCTAGGAGCCATTCTCATTCAAAGAACCATAGACTGTTATGTGAAAGTGTAAGTGAAATATACACTACACTCCATAAGTGCTTGTGGTCATGGTGGTTTATCACAACAATAGAAAACAAACTAGGGTAGTCCTAATCCAGTGATGACAGATATAGTCTTGAATAAAGCAAACTTTATACATTTGTGAAAGGGACAAATAAGGATCATGGATAGTGTACTGGCTGGGTTTGTTTGTTTTTGGTTTTGGTTTTTGTTTTGTCTTTTTGTCTGTGTATGTGTGTGATGTGCTTGGTCCCACTCCTGACATCAATGTGTGTGTGTGTGTGTGTCAACTTGATAGAAGTTTTGTCATCACAGGAAAGAATTCCTGAGTGAGATACATCTGTAAGATAATTTCTCATTTTAAGATCAGTGGGGAAGGGCCCAACCCAAGGTGAATGATACCATCCCTGGGCTGTTACACCTGGGTTCTTTAAGAAGGTGAGATAAGCAAGCCACAGGAAGAAAGCCGATAAACAGCTACCCTTGATGGCCTCTGCATCAGCTCCTGCCTCTAGGATCCTGCCTTGTTTGAGTTCCTGTCCTGAACAGCAATGCAGAATTGTAAATCAGATAAGCCCTTTCCTTCCTAAATTGCTTTTTGGTCATGGTGTTTTGTTGCAGTAATAGAAACCCTAACTAAGATAGCTGGGCAGTAGTGAGAAGGACAATAAATAGATTGCATTATATAATTGTATGAAATTGTTAAAGAACTAAATTTTGAAAAGGAAAATGTATGCAATTCTTTCTGCACTGATTAGTGACAGGACATCATTCTTTTTATGCTGTATAATATGTCATAATGTTAAGCTATATGATTTTTATTTCTCACCTATGGATCATCTCTCTATTTTCACCATTATTTGAGGTTTATGACTAATATAAACATGAGCATTGTTGTCTTGTGATTCCGGAGTCTCAAAGTCTACCTTAATGATACTATATTCTGACCTATTTGTGTTGAAGGCACAATGATGCACCAAAACAAGAGAACAACAGAAGGAAAGCATACAAAGAAAAAAAAAACAACACTGGGTTCAGATTGCTTTATAAAAGCCTTCCCTTGAAAGAAGGAACACATTTCTACAAAAACTTGTTAATACCTCTAAATAGGCAACTCTCCACTCTCCCTGATGGCAGTACATTTACAGCATGGGATAGGGGACACTAAAACCACAGACACGATATACTTTAGAGTTCTCAATACTTTTATTACACTTTTCTTTGAATGTAAACTATCCTGTAAAAAGTCTGTTAAGGAAAGAAATGGAGACAAAGAGAGAAACCATACAAATTCAATTTTCCAGCCAAAGACAGTCACTTTCAAAAATGGAAAATCATTCTCCTTCAGTCAACTTTAGTCCCAGCATAGCAGAAATATAAACCTGCAAGTTAGAAATAGATGTGCTTTATTTACCCTTCTTGAATGCTCAATGTTACTGTGCCTCCCCTGATTTTCAGTAGTACTTTTGTGGTAATTTTGTTTGAACATACACTCATACTTTGAGGTATGTGATGGGAAATAGCAAGACAAGACTTTGTTTGTTTAGTTGTGTTCCAGATAGTACCATCTATTTCCACTAAAAAATGGGTATTCAAATTATATTTCTATTTTTCTTATTTTTTCCAACTTTACAGTATTCTATATAAATTCCAACTTGTACAGAATAAAGGTCAAAAGATTATTCAGTTTATTATATCAAAAGGTGAAAGTCTAATTATTAATTTAATACTGTTTCATGATTAAAATTATTATCTTGGTCAAAGCAAGTTTTAACAAATTTTTTTATTATCAATATCTAATATATACAAAACTTTGGAAGAAAGATGCAACATTACATTTTCACCAATCCATTCATTATTCTGTTAGCTTATGGGTCAGAGGCCTTTCAGTCGATGATAACTCACTTATGCCCTTTTTAAACCGAATAAAAGGTAAATTTGATATCCTCTAATTAATGTCTTCCAATGCTCGCATCCAAAGAGTAACTGTGTTTAGGCTCAATTCTCCATCCACTTTATCCACAATTATTTGCCTAAATGCTCAAGAGTTAATTAAATTTCTGCATCGCATATAGGTTGTAGGCATCTTCCTTGAAATGGCTACACATTATTAGATATTATGGTACCTAAGAATACTTTAATTTTTAGAAACTATTTTACTTATTATTTTCAGCTACTTTGATAGTCCCAGAAGATTAGAACTGTACTAATACTTCTTCTGTCAAACATACTCCTTTATCTAATAAAATTGCAAGCCAATCAGTTTGCTTTCACGGTGAGATACCCCTGAGATTATCAACTTAACTAGTTGAGCCATTTATTTAACTCTTAAGCTTAGGCATTCCAACCAAGAAGCTGAGCCCATTGCTTTTGGGCCTGTGTTCCTATATAATCAATCACAAAAGAGAGGAAAGAAAGGTAAATGGAGCTCCATTTCCTTACATTATGTTGCCCATGACTCAAAACCTCCCATTTCCCAGTAGTGCCACACAGACGGAGAACCAACCCTTGAACACATGGTCTTGTGGGAACATCCAAGTTGCATACCACAGAAACCAGCAAAGACAGACTGGGGAGTGAAGGGATTCTTTCTGAATTACAAGTAATACCAATATTCAACCTATTAAGGGATGAAAGAATTTGCAAACATTAGTTTCTATACAGTATGTGTTGAATTTCTTTAACAATCATGGTTGAACTATTTTGTTAATTTCTTTAATGGAATGTATTCTTCTTAGATTATTTTATCAATATTCAAATTGAATATTTTCTCAAAAAATGCAGGCATGAAGTCAAGGGAAGTGTGTTGGTATTGACAGAAAGGGGACACTGAAAGGGGTGATATGGCTATAATACACTGCATACATGAATAAAATTCTTAAAGATATACTATTATTAAAATATTTTAGGTTGCAAAGATAAAAGTTACCCTTAAAATTAAAAAAAATGCTGCTTTTTGATGAACAAATAAATACAGTAAGATCATGATTTCTGTGTATAAGCTCTCAGCGCATTTTAAAGGTTTAAATTTACATAGCTTTTAAAAAGTCATGGTCTATACCAAGCTCAGGATCTTCTGTACCAGAAACTTTGTTGTTATTGTTTCATTCTCCTCACACAGATGCTGCTTAAGACAATAATATTAAATAAAATGAGCAAACAACAGAAAGCCAAANTATTAAGGGATGAAAGAATTTGCAAACATTAGTTTCTATACAGTATGTGTTGAATTTCTTTAACAATCATGGTTGAACTATTTTGTTAATTTCTTTAATGGAATGTATTCTTCTTAGATTATTTTATCAATATTCAAATTGAATATTTTCTCAAAAAATGCAGGCATGAAGTCAAGGGAAGTGTGTTGGTATTGACAGAAAGGGGACACTGAAAGGGGTGATATGGCTATAATACACTGCATACATGAATAAAATTCTTAAAGATATACTATTATTAAAATATTTTAGGTTGCAAAGATAAAAGTTACCCTTAAAATTAAAAAAAATGCTGCTTTTTGATGAACAAATAAATACAGTAAGATCATGATTTCTGTGTATAAGCTCTCAGCGCATTTTAAAGGTTTAAATTTACATAGCTTTTAAAAAGTCATGGTCTATACCAAGCTCAGGATCTTCTGTACCAGAAACTTTGTTGTTATTGTTTCATTCTCCTCACACAGATGCTGCTTAAGACAATAATATTAAATAAAATGAGCAAACAACAGAAAGCCAAAACCATATAACCTCATCCCGTATATAAAATTGAAGATAGTTGGTTTCATTGAAGTTGAGGCTGGGTGAAATCATGAAGAAAGAGGGATGAAATTAAAAAAAGAAAGAAAGAAAGAAAGGAAGGAAGGAAGGAAGGAAGGAAGGAAGGAAGGAAGAAAGAAAGAGGGATGAGAGACATTGACCAGGTTCTGGTATACTGCTACACCTTGTAGGTTACAGACAAAAATAGCATACTTTATTGTTCAGAAAGGTAGAATTAAGCATTTATGATGTTTTTACTATAAAGAAATGTTCAATGTGGAGTAAGTAGTTATGTTTACCTTAATGGAAATATTATATCATGTGTACATGCATCTTACCATAACTATGATTCACTATAAATATGTTTCATTTTTGATTTTTTTTATTTGTTGTTTGAATGTTCTTTATTTGTTTGTTTTTAGAGACAGGGTTTCTCTATGTAGACTAGATACCATGGAACTCACTCTGTAGACTAGGTTGGTCATGAACTCAGATACTTATCTGACTCATTTTGTGCTTATGTAAAATTTGATGCAATTCTAAAAACGATTACATGAAATGGATTTCTGAACTGCAATTAAAAAATTCAATATCAAAAGCTTCTAAACCATATTCAAATATTTATAGAACATTAATAGCTCTATTTCAGTACATTACTTACTAATTCCAGAGTAACATACTAACAATTGAATACACAGTAGAGTTCACTTAATGTTTTGCTGTCAATTATTAAAAGTATACTAAAAATCAGTTAACATCATCAAATAGTTTTAGAGGATACAGTCTCCATTGATGCTATCAAAACATTAAAATATCTACTTCTAAAGCTAAAATATGTCCAATATCTGCCTCCATTTTATAAAAGCAAACAATATTCTCTCAGGAACTAAGGAAACTTTCATATCAGAGGTAATGAATAGAGGCAAAACCAGATTGTATTCCATATCCCCTCACAGGCAACATCTTTGAATTTGGCAGTGATAGCCAAATGATGTACATTATAAACTAGTGGGCATGAAATGTCTTTAAGAAAAGCCTGTCAGAATTCAGACATTCTCTTTTGTCTATTTTTGACAAGAAAATTATCCGTGGCCTTTTTGGAGTATAGTTGTCTCTTTGTAGTTTATTGGAGAGGATCTATTATGGACTATGACAAATACTCAGTAGTCACTCTGCTGTGACTTGGGAAGACAGAGTTGTTTTCAACATTTTTTCAAGGCCATTCCTGATCAGGTACATCCGTATTTGTAAGCAGAGGCCTAAGCAGTGACAGAGGAAGCATCAAGTTCCTGGGTGCTTCTGGGATGACATATTTTTCTTTCCATTCTCATAAAATATTTCATGAAAATTTTGACATAAACTCAATAATTACATTACCCTTTATAGAATTTTGTTTTGCGCTACTCACTCTTAGAGAAATGAGGCTGAAAATATTGACAAATTTGGACATATTATTTATATGATTCCCATGTTCTACAGAGCTCCCAAGGATACAAATGTTTATTGTATGCATTCTTGTTCAATTGGTCTAAATCCTTTCTATCAAACTGTGTGTCATAAAAACACATTACCTGGTCTTTTACCTGCCAAATAAATATTTCAGGATAGCTACACTAAATGTGATGATTTTATGATTATTAATTTTCTGTTTCACTGAATTTTTAAAAAGGAAAAAGAAATAGAAATGTCTTCTCTCAGGTCACGGGATCCTGACATCTACTTTGCAGCAGATTGGTGAAATGTGAGCTAGTCCATCCCTTCACTTTTTCTGTCAGTCTACTGAAAAGCAAGACAGCAGTATTACACATCAGGAAGAAATGAGGTCCTCAAGCGGCTGCTTATTCTCTGTGTTATTTTGCTCTCCCAATTCCGGTGGAAAGTGTTTTCATCCTCTAGTGTTTTCTTGGTCAGAGATAAAAATGGATAATGGATGATGATGTGGGTGACAAAGTGAATGGACTCTCAAGCTGACGAGAAGGAGTGAGAATCCAATAAGGAAAAAAAAAGTGCTTCTGAGGGCATAGCAATATGAACAAATCTCATGCAAGTGCACCTGAGTGTACCCTTCCATAGCTTTTCTGTGGTGCAGTGCTCTTCTTCCTTAGTCACATGACACCTTCCTACTTTGCTTCGAAACTGCACACGCGAAATACTATATGTGAAGGAGCTTTACCACCTCTTCTTTTACTGTTTCAGATAGATTTATGAGTCTTCATAGTTCTTCAAAGAATTATCTATATTACTGTTTCCATGTGTGAATGTGTGTGCGTGTGTTTGTGTGTACCCTGTGGGTAAGGAGAACAGAGGGCAGAAGCGCACAGTGGATCCCCTGTAGCTGGACTTATAGGTAGTTATTGGCCACCTGCAAGTATTTCTAATGCTGAACCATTTCTCTAGTCTCTAGGTCCTTTGTTTGTTTGTTTTTGCTTTTTAGTTTATTATGGCTATCCCAATTAGTAACAGGTTCTACTTTTTAACATGGATAGAAAAAAATAAGTAAACTAGATACACCTGATTCCTACAGACACTGAAATTTTGATATGTGTTTTGCTATTTTGAATATCCTTGTTTTCATTTAGTCATCATTCTAGAAATTATTTATTAAAAAGCTATGTCACAACTGGCTCTGTACTGTGGAAAACTATGTTATAAGAGTAGACACATAAGCACTCTGGAAAAATATGAACTTGATTAGGGAAACTCACAGGATCTCACTGCTTATGTCCTCCTCTGGACTCCATTCAAACGTGACTTTCCTAATCTTTTCTTTATCAGCACATATTTTCCTTCTTATTTTCTGTCGCAGTACTTGGGAGCTCTAGGATAGCTTGACTTTGCTTGCTGTTTGTTTTCATACAAATTTCCTGTTACAGGTTTTTCTCATTATTATCTGAACTTGCAGTTCATATTTCTGGTGACAGATAATTGGCATAGAATGCATACATATAAATATATATTAAATGAAATTATGCATCAAAAGGATATCAGTATTTCATAAAATACAATTCAGTAAAACTCTAATACCTTATTTTGAGTTCCTGGTTTATAGATATGTAGCCAGGTTATAGAATTTTTTTAGAATAGAAAAGTGAAATGAAAATACTGAAGGTCACCTTGCTAATCATGATAGCTTTTTTAAAAATTCTTAAACTTTTATTGATTCTTTGTGGATTGCACATTATCCCACATGTCTCTCTGTCCCCTCATATCTACCTTCTTTCCTTGCAACCTCACCCCAAAACAAAACAAAATTTGAAAGAAGAGTCAAAAACCAAACAGATTAAAGCAAAGCAGAAAACAAAACCAAATAAACAAATAACAACAGTAAATAAAAAGGAGAATCTCATTTTGGACCTGTAGTGTGTCATGTTGAGTCACATATTTTATCCTTGAGCCCATTCATCTTTACTTGCAAGTACTTATTCCCAGGAGTCATTGGTCTGGCTGGAGACCTCTGGCTTCAGCTACAACACTGGTAACGGGCTCTCATAGGACTTCTCTTGAATATCCTGTTTTAAAGATCCTGTTGTTTTGGATCAGTATTTCATCCTCTTCATATACTCAAAAAAGTAATAGATGAGGTAGCTGTTGGGTTGGGCTAAATTATAGTCATGGTTCTGGGCCAAGGAGGTAGCTGGGTTGGTCAGTCCTCTAGCGTCCTCTTATAGTCGCTAACAAGAGAACTCCCCAGAATAGCCTTGCAGTCAACAAGGAGTTTGGCCAGTTTTCCTGCTCTCAGTTTCTCAGATCTGAATTACACACACTTGCACCACCAGAGCCAGTCCTACTGTTTTACCCAGACCAGATGCCGAGCTCTCTCTCCTGATCTTTGTAGGGGACATATGCGGGAAGAGTGTGATCAGCTCTCATGTTCTCACTTTGTCAGGACGGGCTCCGCTGCCCAGCCTGAAAACATGGTCAGCTCTATTGGTGTCCAAGTGGGATGCAGGGCCTGCTCTCCTGTGTGCTGAGGCTGGTGAGTGACAGGGATAGTTCTTTCACTCTTGTGACCTAGGGCCAACTCTTTCACCTGCCACATATAGCAAGGAGCAGAGGGAGGAGAGCTTCTTTCCCTCACCCATGCCACCACTGGGAGATGGCGAGGTGCGGCTCTCTTACTTTCATGCCCTCAGAGTCAGCTCACCTGCATCTCACCCAGGGGAGGTACTTGCCTGTGGTGAGGGGTGAGAACTTTTTCCCTAGTGTAAGGGGAAGGATGGCAATGAGGAAGGGCGACTCTTCCCTGAGGATGGGTCCAGCTCTCCTGACACAGCATCCAATGAGGGCAGGACCAGTTATCCCAAGGTCAGTGAAGGGTAAGGTTGGCTCAGTATAGATAGCATCGTTCCAAAGACTCCATGTGCTAACATGGGCCATGAACATCACCACAGACCCCAGCTGCAAGGTCCTTAGCAGCAGTTGGGCCCAGATATCACCATGACCCCTGTGGCAACACAGGCTACTCAGATCAGAATGGAACCTGCCCCAGCATGACCTTTGAACATCAGCATGGTCTTAGGTGGCTGACCAGACTCTGGCCATCTCCACAATAGTAGTCAGTGGTAATGAGAGACATGGACATCACTCTAGACTTAGCAGCTGAAGGGTCGCAATCCAGACATGGCTCTTGGCAGCAGCCCTGACATAGATGATACCAGAGCCATGGGAGACAACAGAGGTCACTCATATCAACATAAACCCAGTGGTAGCATGTCCCTCAGACACCCTTATGGACACTGGTTGTGTCCTAGACCCCAGGCATCTTGTGATCTTTGTTGACAAAAAGAGATAGGGACACTAATACAGACCCTGGCTGTGGTAGGACCATGACTTCTTTAATTTCTAAAGACATACTTTACTATGATTGATAATGTTTTTATGTAGACCATGAACTTTTAAAAGTTAAATTCAATTGACATTTAATTGATTAAAATGTTTCTTATTTGTAGAAAAAATGTCATGTTTCACTACAAGTATATTTTATAGTTTTTTAAATTTTCTTAATTATTTGAAGATTTTATATATTCTGTTAAATAATTAACCACCTCTCAACTCCCCGTACCATTCTATGACCTCAACTTTGGATCCTCCTCCAGGGAAGTCTAATTGGTGCTGCTATATATTTGGGCTCATGACTATTCATTGGAATATGTTAAACATATAAGGGGCGACGTCTTTAACAAAAGCTAACTCTTCCTTTCTGAGTGACTATCACCACCCTTAGAGAAATTTAACTCTCTCTTTCTATGTTTTATAATATTAATCATGACTATCAACTACAAATATCTCCTTAGTTACAGGTGGGATTCTGTGACCACTTACTCCCCTCTATGTTGATGTTTTGTGGGGTTGTGGATGCTGCTACCACTCTGTGAGTTCATTTGTGTAGCTTCCCTGCAGTGTAATTTGTAAGTCAAGTTAGATAATTGCTATTTTTATGGTGACAAGATTGAAACCCCTTTCTGCTTTCATGCATTTTTTGAAATGCATGCTATATTATTTCCAACTATAGTCTCCTCCTAGACTACAATAGCAGTTCAGAATTTCTTAATCCCATCTGACTGTAATTACACATTGATTAACCTCTTGCCATGGTTGTTGTCTTTGATTGCTTCATAAAATTGAAGGCAAGTACCTTTTGTTGAAAATATCACACACTTTGAAAATATAATTTGAAAGAACTGAGCTGGATTTGATCTGAAAGCCTACTCACATTTTCCAGAAGGAACTACGCAAGCTGCCAATAATAAAAAAAAAATCAATCAATATTCTACCCAGCTGTTATGGCCAAGAAATGCAACAGTGATAAGCACAACAAAATATCTATAAGATACAATAGTGACAATTATGCTTTAGGGGGTAACCAACAACCATAAAAGTAAACTTTAGTCTCACTTAATAGGAGAGAATTCATAACTCTTATTATAAACCTAGCCAACTACTCACTCCTGGGGAGGCCACAGAAATTAGAAGATGACATACTACTACTGCCATATTCCTAAATTAATATAATTTCTAGCTGATTTCTGAATACATATCCTTATAGCCACAGACAAGTATAGCTCTTGCATTTATCAAAAAAGCTTTTCTCAGCAACAGATAGAGACCATTATAGGAAGTCACAATGGGTCAAAAGGCAAAAGCAACTGATCATGGGGTAAGAAGTCTTACTTGATACATCTATAACACAACTTCAACACCCAAGTGTTGGAGACTATTTTGGAAGATAGAATGGACTGGGACTTTGTTGAGACTTTGTCCTTGGTATAAGAAACCAAAGATGTGCCATGAAATCTCAACAATATGGTTGCCTAAATGTTACCTGAACAATGACATCATCTGTGGACATATAAAAATGAATTGGAGAAATCTCAAAAGGGCATAAACCTGAAAAACTCTTAGGAAATGACAACACCTAAAAGAATGTGAATTAGTCTTACCCAGGAATGATGTCTTTAATTGACTATTAAGTACCAAGTGGTCAGCTACAAACATAAATACACACACACCAAAGACTCTTTCACTGTATGTCTGCCTCTCTGTCTCCATTTCTCTCTTTCTCTGCCTATGTGTGTGTGTGTGTGTGTGTGTGTGTGTGTGTGTGTAAAATGGACTCAGCGTGTTGAGTTTATATATTTGAATGTGTTGCACCTCTCTGTAACAATAATAATTAAAAAGTCAAGGGAGGCTATGCATTTGAGAAAAAAAATTGTGGCACTACACAACAGGAGATTTGGAGGCACCAGAGAGAGTAGGAAGTAATTAAAATTAAACAAAAAAAAACTTCTCTGAATAGACCTGACAGCAGCAGTTATCTATTGTTGCAGATAAGTATTGTGCAGGCATTTTGATGCTATACCCATGCTGCAAAATAATAGCAGTATGTTCTCCACTGGGGTCTATGACCACCTCTGCTGCCAGCTGTACTCTTTTGGTATTTCTAAAAAGATCTACAACTTAGCAGAAAGGTGTTTCCTCCCCTGTGCTTATGGCTGCTCTATGAATTGATCTTTCTTACAATAGCCACTATCATAAGCCAGGTGATACTTCTGTGGTTATGTTTTTATTTCCCTATTGTCCAATGGTAAAGCATCTTGTCATATGCCCATTGGCAATTTCTGTATATTCTTTTTAGAAGTACCTATTTAGGGTGATTATCCATTTTTCCATTCATATCTTTATTTGTTTGTTAATTTGTTGTTGGGTTATTGCCATTCCAGTGTGTATCCGCCCACAATTCTTACCAAGAGCTGTAGTTTGCAAATATTTCTCTCTTCATGATGACTGTCTCTTTACTATACTAATTGTATTACAGGACCACGTTGGTTTAATGTAGTCATATTTATATCTATTTGCATTTGCGTTGAGGATTTGTTCATAAACCCCTTCCTGTTGCACTGTACTGCAATGTTTCCCATACATTTTCTTTTTAAAATGTTTAATCTTCTTGCAGTATGCTTTTGTAACTACTGAGGCACAGGGGCTGACTCAATATATTTTAGATGTATAAACATTTAACTATTTAATTATAGCATCATCCAATATAAATATTAAAAATTATGGAAAAGTCTTTATTACTGTACTGTACATCAAACTCTGTTTTATCCTATGAAAGATTTCAGTCTTCTCTAGTAATCTATTGCACAGCAGATTAAAACAAATTTCAGTGTGCTTCAAGAACCAAAGTTCAGGCTAAGGATCAGTGCTTTGAGCCAGAGACAATACAATTGAGGTCAATAGTTTAAACATTATTATGATACTTATCTAGAAATTTTTGCTATTGAGAATACCATTTCAAGCTATTTCTAATACCAGCAGTTATTTGTTTTCTGTTGATATTAGATGTTTTATCTGTCCATCATATCAAAAAACATATTTTTCTAATTAACCATATTCTTAAGAAGAATAAACAACTGATAAAGAATAAACAACTAATAAAAAATTTATCCCCTACATTGGACCAAAATGCTTACCAACTATAATAGTAATAAATCATAAAATAAGTCACTCTTCAATTATTATATTTGATGTCTTCTAAAAGATTTGTAAAACAAGCCACTAATAATAAAACTCTAACACTGTTACAAATAATATTCATATAATATGAAATATACAATTTTTACATTTTCCTGCAAATCAGATAAGAAATATAGAACATCAGAATCTAGCTGCATTCAATGCAATTACTTTGGAAGGTATTTTTTAACTATTTTTTCACTTTTAAAACAAGACATATCTGTAGCTATAAATAGTAAATAACATTGCTGAGAAAGGACAAATTTCTGATTTTGATTAGTTTCTATTTGTTACACTAGTTGATTGACTTTGGAGGACATGTTTGCCACAGCTTGTATGTGGATGTCCATTGGTATTCTCCTTTCACTATGTGTGTGCTGGAGATTGAACTCATGTAGTCAGGCTTGACAGCAAACACATTTCTGCAATGAGTTATCTCATCAGTTCTATGCATTATTCTTTTCTGTAATGCAGTATATTATTTATGACTATTGAATATATTTTCTTATAATAATAAGGAAAATCATTGATACATTCAGTCAAAATATATTCATGTTTATTCTCATATATTTAATTTCTAATGCAAAAAATTATTTCTAATACTTTTCATAGTTTCTGACCAGGACCTTAAAAATCTCTTTGTAATGAAGTCATTTGGGAGACATATTTGATAATATTTCATCTTTGATGAAACTTTTTTCTTATCAATATTTATTGATATAGATTATTTGAATGAAACACTGTTTCATTGATAAAATTTGATTAAACACTATTTAATTAAGATAGTAGTAACATATATACATATGGTTCCATATATATATTTAGAATATTTCTTTATAAAGAAAATGTAACTCACAAACATTTAATTACAATAAACTAAACTTCATGAGCACATGTCCTGTGGTACAACTGAGCATCCTTTGGGTATATACTCAAAAGTGGTATTGCTGGGACTTCAGGTAAGTTGTTTCCTAATTTTCCGAAAAATAGCCATACTGAAAACCAAAGCAGCCGAAACAGTTTGCACTCCCACCTGCAATGGAAGAGTTTTACCTTTTACCCCACATCCTTTCCAGCATAAGTTGTCCTCAGTGTATTTGATCTTGGCCATTATTACAGGTGTAAGATGGAATTTCAGAGTTGTTTTGATTTGCATTTCCTGATGGCTAAGGATGTTGAGCATTTCCATAAGTGTCTTTCAGCCATTTTAGATTTCTCTATTGAGAGACCTCTGTTTAGGTCTGTACCCAATTTTTAATATTAGATTATTTGTTCTTTTGATGACCAATATCTTGAGTTCTTTGTATATTTTCGAGATCAGCCTATTGTCCGATGTGGGGTTGGTGAAAATCTTTTCCCATTCTATATTCTTGCATTTTGTCTGGTTGACCATGTCCTTTGTTTTACAGAAACCTCTCAGTTTTAGGAGGTCCCTTTTATTAATTATTGCTCTCAGTGTCTGTGCTACTAGGGTTATATTTAGGAAGCAGTCCCCTGTGCCAGTGCATTTAAGTGTACTTTCCACTTTCTCTTCAGTGTGATTGGTTTTATGTTGAGGATGTTGATCTATTTGAACTTGTGTTTTGTGCAAGACAATAGATAAGAATCTATTTTCATTCTTCTACATGTTGGTATTCAGTTATGCCACCACCATTTGTTAAATTTTCTTTTTTTTTTCATTTTATACGCTTTGCTTTTTTCTCAAAAATCATGTGTTCATAAGTTTATGGAATGATATCTGGGTCTTTGATTTGGTTCCACTCATTCTCCTGTTCTTTTTATATGTCAATATCAGGCTATTTTCATTGCTGTAGCTCTGTAGTAGAGTTAGAAGTCAGGGATTGTGATGCCTCCACAAGTTGTTTTTTTTTTCAGTATTGTTTTGACTATCCAGGATTTTTGGCTTTTCCATATGAAATTGAGTATTGTTCTTTTGAGGTCTGTAAAGAACTTTGATGCACATTGCATTAAATCTGTAGATTGCTTTTGATAAGATTGCCATTTTACTATGATAATTCTACCTACCCAAGAGCATGGGAGGTCTTCTCATTTTCTGGTGTTTAATTTCTTTCTTCAGTGTTTTAAAGTTCTGGTAATACAGGTGTTATACTTGTTTGGTCAGAGTTACCCCGAGATATATTATGCTATTAGTGGTTATTGTGAAGGGTGATATGTCTCTGATTTCTTTCTCAGCCCATTTATCATCTGTGTAAAGGAGTACTACTGATTTTTTTGAGTTAATCTTGTGTCCTGCTACATTACTAAAGGTGTTTATGAATTGTAGAAGTTCCTTGGTAGAATTTTTGGGGTAATTTATGTAAACTATGATATCATCAGCAAATAACAAAAGTTTGACTTCTTTTCCAATTTGTATCCCTTTTGTTGTATTATTGCTCTAGCTAGAACCTCAAGAACTATTTTAAATAAATATGGAGAGTGGAAAACCTTGTCTTATTCCTGATTTCAGAAGGATCACTTTGAGTTGCTCTCCATTTAGTTGGATGTTGACTGTTGGCTTGCTATATTTGCCTTTATTATGTTTAAGTATGTTTCTTGTATCCTTGCTCTCTACAAACCTTTGTCATGAAGGGATCTTGTATTTTGTTGAAGACTTTTTCAGCATCTAATGAGATGATCTTGTGGCCTTTTTTTTTTCCCAGTTCATTTATATGGTGGATTGCATTGATAGATTTTCATATGTTAAACCATTTTTGAGTCTCTGGGATGAAAGCTACTTTGTCATGGTGGATGTTTTTCCTGATGTGTTCTTGGATTAAATTTGTATTTATTTTATTGAGTACTTTTGTATCAGTATTCATGAGTGAAATTGGTCTGTAATTCTCTTTCTTAGTAATATCTTTCTGTGGTTTGGGTATCAGGGCAAATGTTGCCTCATAAAAAGAGCTGGCAGCATTCCTTCTGTTTATATTGTGCCAAACAATTTGCGGAGTATTATTATTAGTTCTTCGTTGAAAATCTTGTAGAATTGAGCTGAAACCATATGTCCCTGGCCTTTTATTTATTTATTTATTTTTGGTTGGGAGAGTTTTGATGACTTTCTATTTCTTTAGCACTTATATTTCTATTTAATTTGCTTATATGGTCTTGATTTAATTTTGATTAGTGTTATCTAACCAGAAAATTGTCCTTATCCTTTAAGTTTTCCAATTCTGTGGTGTACATGTTTTCAAAATGTAACCCAATAGTTCTCTGGATTTCTTCCATGTCTGTTGTTATGTATCCCATTTCCTTTCTGATTTTGTTGATTTGAATATTCTCTCTCTTCCTTCTGGTTAGTTTGGATAAAGGTTTGTGTATTTCATTGATTTTCTCAAGGAACCAACTTTTTGTCTCATTGATTATTTGTATTGTTTTGTTGTTGTTATTTCTATTTTGTTGATTTCAGCTCTCAATTTGATTATTTCCTACGATCTTGTCCTCCTGGGTAAGTTTGTTTTGTTCTAGAGTTTTCAGGGGTTCTGTTAACTCACTAGTGTGAGATTTTTTTTAAGCTTATTTATGTAGGCATTTAGTGCTACAAACTTTTCTCTTAACACTGCTTTCGATGTGTTCCACAAATTTGGTTTATGTTGTGTGGTCATTTTCATTGAATTTTAAAAAATCTTCAATTTCTTCCTTGGCCCATTGATCCTTCAGGTGAGAATTGTTTAATTTCCATTTGTTTGTGGGCTTTTTGGAATTAGTGTTATTGTTGAATTCTGATTTTAAGCCATGGTTATCTGATAGGATATATGGGGTTATTCCTTTTTTATTTTGGTTCTGTTGGAGATTGCTTTGTTTCCTAGTATGTGGTCAATTTTTGAGAAATTCCCATGAGGTGCTGAAAAGAAAGTATATTCTTTCCTGTCTGGATGGAATGTTCTATAGGTGTCAGTTAAGTCCATTAGAGTCATAACATCTGTTAGTTTCTTTATTTCTGTTAGTTTTCTGTCTGAAAGACATGTCCAGTGGTGAGAGTGGGGTTCTGAAGTCCCCCACTATTAGTGTATAGGGTTTAATGTGTGATTTAAGCTTTAGAAGTGATTCTTTTACATATGAGTGTGCCCTTGTATTTGGGGCATAGGTGTTCAGTATTGAGATTTCCTCTCAATGAATTTTTTTCATGACGAATATGAAATGTCCTTCTTTGACTCTTTTGATTGATTTTAGTTTGAAATCAATTTTGTTAGATATTAGGATAGCTACATCAGCTTATTTCTTAGGTCCATTTGATTGGAACATATTTTCCCTACCCTTTACTCTGAGGTTATGTCTGTCTTTGAGATTGAGGTGTGCTTCTTGTATGTAGAAGAAGGGTGGATTCTGTTTTCATATTCAATCTGTTACCCTGTGTCTTTTTATAGGTGAGTTGAGTCCACTTATATTAAGGAGTATTAATGACCAGTGATTGCTATCTTCTGTCATTTTATTTTTTGTTGGTGGTGATGGTATTGTGTGTGTTTTTCCCTTTTTAGGGATTTGCTGCTCTGAGATTATCTATTGTCTGTGTTTTTCCTGATGTAGCCAAATCCCTTGGGTTGGAGTTTTCCTTATGCAGGGCTAGGTTTATGGATAGTTATTGATTAAATCTGGTTCAGTTGTGGAATATCTTGTTTTGTTTGTCTACGATGATTGGAAGTTTTTCTAGGTATAGCAGTCTGGGCTGTCATTCATGGTCTCTTAGTGTCTGCATAACACTCGATGAACACATTCTGGCTTTTATTGTTTACATTGAGAAGTCAAGTATAATTCTGATAGGTCTGCCTTTATATGGTACTTAACCTTTTTACTTTACAGTTCTTAATGTCCTTTCTTTATTCTGTATGTTTTGTGTTTTGATTATTATGTGGCAGGACTTTTTTTTGATCCAGTCTATTTGGTGTTCTGTAAGTTTTGTATCTTCATATGCATATCTTTCTTTAGGTTGGAAAAGTTTTCTTCTATAATTTTATTGAATATATTTTCTGTGCCTTTGAACTGGAGTTCTCCTTCTTTTATTACTATTATTCTTAGTCTGGTCTTTTATTCTTAGGTTTGATCTTTTCATGGTGGCCCATATTTCCTGAATATTTTGTGTTAAGCTTTTGTTAGACTTAATGTTTTCTTTGACCAATGAGTCTGTTTCCTCTATTGTAATCCATCTCTTGCATACCATTATTTATACTTTCATTTGTCGTTCCTTATCATTTTCTTATAATTTATGTTTCTATAATTCCATTGGTTTCTATTTTCTTTATTGTCTTTATTTTGGTTTTTAAGTCTTGGATCATTTATTTCACCTCTTTGATTGCTTTTTCTTTGTTTTCTTTAAGGGATTTGTTGACTTCTTCCACTTTTTTATTTTTTTCCTCCATTTCATTGAGGGAATTTTTCATTTCCTCTTTAAGGGCCTCAAACATTCTACTAAAGTTATTTTTAGGTCTTTTTTTTCTGTTTCATGTATATTTGGCTGTTCAAGTCTTCCTGTTGTAGGGCCACTAGATTCTGTTGCTGTCATATTGTTCTTTGTGGTGTTTAATATGCTCTTACCTTGTCTACCAATCTTTTTCTCTGATTGCTGTAGTTGGGACTGTTTGTGTCTCTGGTGATCAATCTTCCAGGTGCCAGTGGATCCTAAGATCAGATGGTTGCTCAATTTGGTGCAGTCAGGACCACAGTGCCAGTCATTCTGGAAGTCCCTGGGTGTTCCTGGAGGTCACTCAGTGCTCCCTGGGGTCTGCAATATCAGGGGTAGTTCTGACGTGCTCCCATGGTTGTTGCTTGCTTGGGGCTTCTTGGCTGAGGTCAGTGCCTTGGGTCTGCTCTGGCAGAGGTCACTGGCTCAGGCTTCCTCTGTCAGAGGTCACTGGTTTGGGCCTGCTCCAGTAGAGATTTTTGACTCAGGCCTGTTCCCTCTGTGGTGGCCACCTTGTACCTGCACCTGTGGAGGTTGTTGCCTCGGTCCTACTCTGGAGGCCACTGACTCAAGCCTGCTTCTGAGGAGGTCACTGCCTTGGGCCTGCTCTGCCTGAGGTTCTTGGCTCAAGCCTGTCCCCACAGATGTCCCTGACTTGGGCCTTCTCCCTCAGAGGTCCGTGACTCACACCCAGCTCTGCAGAGGTCTCTGGTTCATGCCTGCTCCCTCGGTGGGTGGTCACTCCCTTATAGCTGCTCCTGTGTAGGTAGGTGCCTCAGGACTGTTCTGGCAAAGATTGCTGGTTCAGACCTGCTCTGGTGGAGTTCACTGGCTCAGGCCTATTTCTGCAGTTGTCCCTGGCTAGGGCCTGGACCTTCAGAGATCCCTGGCTTGGGCCTAGTCCCACATTTCTCTGGCTTGGGTCTACCCCCTGAGAGGTCCCTGACACTAACCTGGACCCACAGGCTCAGACTGGCTACCTCATTGATTGCTCCCTTGTACCTGCTTCTGTGGGGTCACTGTCTCAGGCCTGCTCTGACAGAGAGTTAGTTCAGGCCTGCTCTGGTGGACACTGACTCGGGCCTGCTCCAGTGGAGATCACTGGCTCAGGCCTGCTACTGCATAGGTTGCTGATACACACCAGGTCCTGCAGAAGCCTCTGGCTCAGACCTGCTCCTACAGCAGTGGCTCCTTTGTGGCTGCTCCTGTGGAGGTCATTGCCTCATACCTGCTCCGGCAGAGGTCACTTGCTCAAGCCTGATGAAACTTTTAATAACATTTCTTCGACCATTTTAATTTTTCCCATTTGACAAAGATTTGAGTAGTCAACCATGATTAATAATTTCAATAGCTTCTACTCGGTGATGTTACTCCTTTAGTATAAAATGTAGTTAGGAAACATGGAAGTGCACTTTTGTCAAAAGATTTTTTTATAATCTTTCTAATTTTCTGAATATAAATACTTTATAATTGTAAAATAAACTAGTTATTTTTCTAATAAAATCTGCAAAGAAGTCCAGTATTCTGCTTTACGTTATGGACTTGTGATTTATCATGATAATTAAAATACCTGTTTGTAGGGGGCCTCTTTACAGAACATACTCCAAATCTTAATAACCCGTGAAAATGAGAAGTTATCCAGTAGCGACTGAGCAAATACATATGGTTTAGACAGTAGTCCAAGAAAACTGCAGTTCTTCACATTACTGGGACAGGGGTTAGGGCCACACATATCCTAGACTATATTCCCAGCATAGCAAAACCACAAATGTTCTCATAAATTTCCCCAAATAAATAAAAGACCATAAATTGAGACCACAGTTGTAAATAAAAATAAGTCAAATACTACAACGCACTGGAAATTTTGTGTTTAAGCTCTGGTACTATCTGTAAACAGAAAAAATCATTTGCCTTATACAATATTAGGAACTAGTTAGGCAAGTAATACAAAACTTCTCTGTGAGCATACTAGTTATGCATATAAATGAATAAATGATATTATTCTATTAGCATGTATTACACAAAACTATATAAATGCCATCTAACTTTTAAATGTTAAAGGGAAAAGTGAAGACTTTGCTTTATGTTTGCTAATGCTGGCAAAAAGAAACGTGTCTCCTACAGCCTAAAATTGACAGCTCTTTCACCTTCAGAAAGTGCAAAGTCTCATTAACATTGTGTATGTAATACACACAAAATTTAAAAGTGGTCTGAAAACTTCATGTCTACAGGACTGTAAATAATAGGTAATTGCAGCGTCTACAAATAATGCAGTGCAGTTTCTTTCCGTTAGCCTTTGTCGTTCCTTTCTGTAATGTTACTGCTCTTAAGGTGACAGAAAAAATTACACATATTTCTTCACTTTTATTTTCTCTCATGCTTTTATCTAGGATTATAAATTCTTCTTCCATTGAATAGAAGGTGCCATATGTGCAACTAAAAAATATGTAGTCATCTTCATCTTTATCTATGTCGCCAATGGAAAAGATTATTAGAGATATTCTTTGCAAGAGATTGCTCATTTAGCTGTAGTTTTGAGATATTCCCTAACACCTAATGAAAACTGGCTTTCAAGCGTTTTGGCCTTTTCCCATGCAGTCAAGATTCAGTGTCAACCTAGTGAAAGTTGTTAGCCAACAGTACTCCTCCTCCTCNCTCCTCCTCCTCCTCCTCCGCAGTTGAGGGGCTGAACCACGCGAAAAATCAGTTAAAACCATAGTCGCAAGAGGAGAGTCATTTTCTGAGGATTAAAATGGAAATGAAAACTTAAAAGGTGGATATTTTCTTAGTGAATACCACATTTAAAAATATGTTTAGCATAATAGTCCAATTTAAAGGAAAATGCTATCATTACACACATAAGATAGTAATCTTTATTCTTAATCATACAGTGATCTCCCTGAATACAAAGAGAAGTGTTTTCAACTCCTAAAACTTACCATTGTAACCTGTTTATATTAAGTAAGCTTTTTCTCCCCTTTTCGACTCTCTTGCATGCCAAAAAGACCCCGTAATGAGCCAAGAATCCTTCAGGATTATAACACGCCATTAGAAACAATTTGAATACATATATTTTGGTAAAGATCTAGAATCAAGAAATGTAACAATGTCCTGAATTTTAAATCTATTAATACATCAGCATTAAATCTATAAATAAATCAACATTCTGAATACAGCCAACAAAAGGGAGAAAGTATTTAATCTCTTTGCCTGTTTTCCTTTTTCACTGCAAGGTCAGTAGATACAGACAGGAAGCTGTTTGGGCTTTGTTTTGTTTCCTGATTGCTCTAGATGTATCTATCAACCACTCACCTTCATGTTGGTGACTTCATTAAAGTCTGGTTTTGAACCTAATTTGGAAGTCTGACCTTTGAAACACTGAGGGTGGCATGAGGGCAAATGAAGGGATTGGAGCAGCTCTCAAACTACCCTTCCATTCTAAAAGTCACCGCGTGAGCCATCAACTGTTTAAGAGAAGCCTTCACTTCAAAGTAGCCAACAGCTCCGAAGTGCTATGCCACACAGTGGCCAAGTTGGGGAGAAGCATGGCCTTACCCCTGTAACAGGCTCAATAGTAACACCCTGGTGGCCTCATTCCAGAGGTGCATTCCAGGTCTCTCTGCTTTTGTCCATCCCCTACAGCAGTGATGACCCCTTCCCCAGGGGCTCTCGACTGATTTCTACGGTATATTTTCACTTAAGAAACTAAATGAAGAGCATTAGAGGCAACTTTGATTAAAAGAATTTTAAAGTAAACCCACATCATGAGAAGACCAGCTGCCTCTCGAAAGTGTCCATTAATACAATTGCTAGGTCGTAGTGACTCTGCAGGGGAGATTTTTAAAAGCAACCTACTAGTGGGATCGCATCTGATGGTTATAAACAAAACTACATCCCTTCACTGCTTTATAATGGTGGCAGAAACATTTATTAAGCGTTTTGAACTTGGATATCTGGTCTAGAGTCCAGTTCAAACGTGTCCAAGGCTGCTGATGCGGTTGGAAGAAACTATGACATTAGCTGAAAAAAAGTGACGACCAACTTAGTCTTAATGTAGTTCTGTACAACCGAAGTGCCCAAGTGCAGTTCTTAAAGTCATCAATAATTGCCCTGCAGTCCTGTGAGTCTTTTCTTTAATTCACAAGAGAAATATAAGCATAGCTAAAAAGACATATAAGTATATTTTGTATACTACATGTGGACAGGAATATGAAATCACAGTGTCCTCTTGTGACAGATTAAGCCATACAATCTCACTTTTATAAATAATATAAGATGGGGGAGTTCTTTCAAAACCAGAAAATGGGTTTTAATGTTTTAGACCGCATCCTGAAATCACATGGCATAGTAAAAGAAGAAATGAAAAACATGCTGAACCTCAAATCCAGTTTTAATTTATCTTGTTTAGAGTGAGTCTGGGTAGAAAAATCTAGTAATTTTCATGTGCACCAAGTACGGTTGTTACTGGTAGAATAGAGCTTGCTGTTCTCAAAGATTAATGTGTGTGTAAACACTGGAGACCTTGAGAAATATGACCCTGGTAGTCAGTCCTGTGTGAAAGCAGAGGGTCTGCATTTGCCACCAGGTCCCACATGATTCAGGGAAAACAAGGATGCCTGTTACTCAGCTCAGATGGAATCCTTAAAACTTTTGGAAAGATATACCTACACCCTTATAACCACTGTGCAGACAAGTAACCACTCCATTACCTGACTCAGCCTCTCTCCCCAAGCCACTTTTTCTCACTTATAAGTAAATTGTAGGTCATGTGGTTTGTGATATGATCTATGGAAAACTGCTGGGGCATTAAAATGTGTCACTAATAAAATCTGCACACTGAAACACTTCAAAGGAATAAACTGCTTACTGGACACAACTCCAAAGGCTGCTAAGCATTGTTAACCATCTACTGTGGAGATGCTCAACTCAGTGCCTGCAAGAATGGCAGTGAGGCCTTTACTGTGATTGGACATGCTCATGACACTTATTCAAGGAGAGAATAAGCTGAAAGGATAAATCCAAAGAAATGAATGGTTATGCATCTTGGCAACTCTCAGGTAGTTCTGTGTGCATTATAAAGGAAGTTAACCTGAACTGCTATGTACACTCCCAAGGGGCCTGGAAGAAGCCAGGAGGCCAACTGATACTGAAGTCTTGCTTTGGAAATTTCAAATTCCTGATGCTGTATCAAATGCACCTCAAATTTATCTCTGCAAAAGCACATTATAGCACATTATTTAAACATTATGTCATCCGTAACTCTGTATTTGTGCTTCAGATCTTGTGTGCCTGTAACATTGTGATGCATTTTTATAGAAAAATTGGAGTTTCAATATTAGCACAGTAATTATAATATTTATAACTGCCACAATTGTGCGTTTTGGAGCTGTAGCTTTCTTAATAAAAGACAATTTTTTTTCAAAGTTGCAACAGCTCACTGCTCCAAACAAGTCTATCTCAGAATGGGGACTGAGGCAAAAGGTAGAGCCAGCTCACATGCAACATTGTTATAGATAATTGCGGCCTGGAAGCGAAAGTACTGTCTTCCTTTACACAGTTGCCTTTCTCATGATAGGATGGGAAAGATAGGGGAAGGGGATGTTCCCTTGGGTTTAGTTAGGGTCTGAACTTTGTGGAAATCCAGCTGAGAGACCAGTCACTCACCTGTTTTTCCAACTGGTATGGTGCCTGTACTTACATAGTCTGATGGGTTTCTGAGGGGGGTCTTTGTTATGATTATGATTGCAAGTGGGACCCTAATGGGTGAGTAGTGAGCCCATAATGGTGAGAGGCAACCATGGCCAGACAGATAGAACTTAAATGAGAAGACTTATTGGTGGAAGGGAAGGGAGTGGGAAAAGGGAAAGGAGAGAGGGGAAGAGAAGAGAGAGAGAGAGAGAGAGAGTCTCTCTCTCTCTCTCTCTCTCTCGAGACTGGAAAAGTCCTGCCAGTGCCTTCAGAAAAGTAGCAAGGAGAGATGAGGAGAAGGCAGAGCTTGTCTCTTAAAGGGACCTTTGCATTTGCATAAAGTCTGGGAACAGCTTGCCCTGCTCAGAGGGGTGATATGCTGTCCATGATTTCCAAGGGGCAGGGCCAAGGTGCGCCTGGTTACTAACAAGCTGGCCATAGGGTAGGTATTCAGGTACTTAGGGTTGAGCTGTATAGTGGGATTTGGCAGGACAGTGGCCAGTGGGTGTTGGGGATGGGGGCACAGCCTGGAGGCAGGTATATCAGTGGTTAGCAGGCAAGTGGGAACTGTAGCAGAGCAATGGACTTCCACCAGAAGGTGGGGGCAGGATCCAGTTACCTTGTTAGTGCTGGAATGGGAGGAAGATGGGCAGGAGTAATGTCCTACTGTTTTAGTTAGGGTCTGGACTTTGGAGCAGTTAGGCTGAGAGGTCAGTCAGTCACTCACCTTTTTATCCAACTGGCATGATTTTATCCTATGATTATGTATTATGCTGAGATTGAGGATGAACACTCATCCAAATTCCTTAAATAAATGAACCCCATTGTGCAAATGTACCACAAGTTCCTTATACATTCTTTGGTCAAGGGGTATTTAGGTCGTTTCCAGGTTCTGGCTATGACAAACAATGCTGCTATGAGCATAGTTGAGCACATGTCCTTGTGATACGATTGAGCATCCTTTGGATATATACCCAAAAGTGGTATTGCTGCATCTTGTGGAAGGTGGTTTTCTAATTTTCTGAGAAATCACCACACAGATATCCAAAGGGGCTGTACCAGTTTGCATTCCCACCAGTAATGCAGAAGTGTTCCCTTTTCCCCACAACCTCTCCAGCATAAGTTTTCAGCAGTGTTTTTGATCTTGGCCATTCTTACGTATAAGATGGAATCTCAGAGCTGTTTTTATTTGCATTTCTCTGATGACCAAGGATGTTAAGCATTTCCTTAAGTGTCTTTCAGCCATTTTAGATTCTTCTGTTGAGAGTTCTCTGTTTAGGTCTGTACTTCATTTTTTACTGGATTATTTGTTCTTTTGATAACTAATTTCTTGAGTTGTTACATTTATTAATTGTTTCTCTCAGTGTTTCTACTACTGTATTAAAGTGTACTTCCCACTTTCTCTTCTATGAAGTTCAGTGTGGCTAGCTTTATTATATATATTGTTTTTTCGAGACAGGGTTTCTCTGTAGCTTTGGAGCCTGTCCTGGAACTAGCTCTTGTAGACCAGTCTGGCCTCAAACTCACAAAGAGCCACCTGCCTCTGCCTCCCCAGTGCTGGGATTAAAGGCGTATATTTTGCAGAGATCAGAGACAGATCCATTTGGCATGCTCATATTTGGTTCTTTGAAATTCACTCTATTTTGAATAATTCACTTTGGATGTCTGGGAAATTAGAACTTTATTTTTTATAAATTGGAATAAGTACTGTCTCTCCAAATGACTAGCAAGTATTTATTAGTCACTATCTAAGGTATCTCCAAACAATACTGTAATCAATTCTATACTTCCAGCAAGATACTTGTAAAATACAATGAATACATTGCAAATCAGGCCATGGATATATACATGAAGATCTCTAGGGTGAAAGTGCAGAATGTTATTGAGAAGGTCATCTTAGCTCATCATAATACATGGAATACTGGTGGAATAAAATTTTCAAAAAAAGGATTGATTTTGAAGTAAACTTGGGAAATAATAATTGGATTTTTCCAAAATTAAATCTCTTGAAATTCATTTCTCCAAATCTAGAAGCTACTCAATTGCTTGGAACATAATATGTACTCAATAAATATTTATTGAGTTTCTGCTGAAAGATGTGTTCTCTCAAGACTATGTTAAAGTGAATCCCAAGTGTATATTATGTAAAGAGATCTTTTAGTGTTTACAACATTGCTTGATCAACATGTGTTTGAAAAAAAGAAGGAATATTTATGAGTGAAGCCTGAATAGACTCCAGTCCTCACATGCCAGTGTTATATCAAAGACATGCCAAGCCTTATTCGAGGATAGATTCCTGAAAATAATGATTAACAATTCTCTTTCTAGAAAAATATGTCCCAAGTATGCTTGAGGCTTTTCTGAGCTAACCACCGTCCCATTCTATGTATCACATGGGGCAAATCAACCTTAGGATTGGAGCTATGCCTACTCGGCAGAACCTGGCACTGTCTTCATCCCTTCCATTTTGAATCATGGTCAGTACCTCTGCACGTAAAAATCCCACTCTGTTTTCAGCTGTTGCATGCCAACAGCTCCTGCTGCTATTGTCTCCCATCAGGCCAAAGCAATGTAGCACCACTTACCACAGAGGGGTTTGACGATATTGTCAGCCCACCATATTTATTAAGTGGAACATTTGTGAAGATGAAATACAGCCAAATTCATGTCATTTCCAGGCTGCCTTTTCCATAACTGTCATTTCCTTGCCGTGAAGAAGACAATACTTACTTCCCTGGGAGCATAGCAAGCCTTCTTTTATAGTGACTTCTAGAAAGGGATTTACATTTTCACACCAAACAGACTTTGAGTCTTAAGAATATCAAAATCAATAAGAATCACAAGAGAGAAAAATATGAAAATGTTAAGAAATGAAATGTGTGTGTATGTGTGTCTTTATAAACTCAGTGGATCTGAAACAGATCAAGGCAGTTGCTGTGATTGAGATAGAGGTTGATGCACCCCCTACTTTTGATTGTAAACACATTTGGAGTTCATTTCTGCAAAACGTTGTGAAACTCTGATTAATGTAGGTTTTACAGTATGGGTTTATAGAACTACTTATGTATGATAGAAGAAATGAAATATGTTGTGGGAAACAACAAGAACATGAAATTAAACAGCCTGGAACATAAGTAGTAAAGATCTAAAAACCTTCACTATTAGAAATCCACGCAGTGAATTCTAAAAATTAAAACAAAATAGTATGCATTCTAAGGTTTTTCACACACACACACACACACACACACACACACATCCACACTCAAAGCACCTGGTTGCAGTGACAAACATACAATTTAAAATTGATTGGAGAAAAATAACAAAAGTTAGTCCACAACTATTACCTTGGGAATCAAAATCTTCTTCCTGTTGTCTTAAAAATATTCTTTTTTTCTTTTAAATAGGGAAACATGAATGCAGATATCTATTTAGAACTCCAAAATAAAAAAAAAACCTAGGTGTCATTCTTTAGGTGACCTACATCCCCCCCTCGCTCTCTTTCTCCTTGCTTCCTTCTTTTTTCCTGCCTTCCTCCTTCATTCTTTTTTCGTCTTTCTCCTTTTTTTAGGCAGAGTTTCTCAAAGTATGGAACTATCTGTGTATGCCAAGCTGACTGATAAACAAGCCCCAGATTTATGCAAGTCCATACCTCCGCAGAGTTATGATTCCAGGGTGTATTTCACTTTTCCCCCATATTTTTCATGGATACTAAGGATCAAACTCAGGTCCTCATGTTGGAAAGGAAGCACATACCGAGACCTCAGTCTGAGGCTATTTATTTAGTACACTGTTTTTTTTTTAATTTTTATTAGATTTTTTTTAAATTACCAATCCAAATTCCCACTCCCTCCGCTCCTCCCATTCCCTCCACACACCCTCCCACCCCACCCCCATCCACTCCTCAGAGAGGGTAAGCCACATTGCCTTGTGGAAGGTCCAAGGCCCTCCCTACTACATCTATGCTGAGCAAGGAATACATCCAAAAAGAACAGGATCCCCAAAAGCCAGTACATGCAGTCGGGATAATTCTAGTGCCACTGCCAGTGGCCCCTCAGTCTGCTCCAGCCATACAACTGTGAACCACATTCAGAGGGACTGGTTTTGTCTTATGCTTGTTCCTTACCAGTCTATCTGTAATTGGTGAGCTCCCATTAGCCCAGGTAAACTGTTTCAGTGGATGAACCCTTTATGGTCTTGACCTCTTTGCTCATATTCTCATTCCTTCTACTCTTCAACTGGACCTTGGGAGCTCAGTCCAGTGTTCCGATGTAGGACTCTATCTCTGTTTCCATCTGATGTTGAATGAAGATCCTATGGTGATATTTAAGATAATCATCAGTCTGAATACAGTACAAGGCCAGTTCAGGCACTCTCTCCTCTACTGCTTAGGGTCATAGCTGGGGTCATCCTTGTGGATTCCTTGGAATGTTTCTAGAGCCAGGTTTCTTGCTAAGCCCATAATGGCTTCCTCAATCAAGATATCTCTTTCCTTGCTCTCATATCTGTCCTTCCTCCATCTTGACTATATCATTCCCTCAAGTTCTCCTCACACCTTCTCATCTTCCCTCCTTTTCCCCTTCTCTCCTTCCTCCTACCCCTTACCCCCAAGCTCCCAATTTTGTCAGGAGATCTTGTCTGTTTCCAATTTCCAGGTGGGTCTATATATATTTTCCTATGGGTTCATCTTTTACTTAGCTACTCTAGGACCATGAACTATAGGCTCAATGTCCTTTGTTTATAGCTAGTATCCACTTATGAGTGAGTATATGCAATATTCATTTTGGGGGATCTGGATGACCTATTTCACAATAACTTTAAGTCTTTGAAGAAAAAAAATGAAGAAGATACCAGAAAATGGAAAGATCTTCCATGCTCTTGGATAGGAAGGATCAACATAGTAAAAATGGAATCCTACCAAAAGCAATCTATAGTTTCAGTGCAATCCCCATCAAAATCTGAACACAATTCTTCACAGACCTTGAAAGAATGATAATCAACTTCATATGGAAAAAAATAAACAGGATAGCTGAAACAATCCTGTACAATAAAAAAGTTCGGGAGGCATTACCATCCCTGACATCAAGCTCTATTATAGAGCTACAGTAATGAAAACAGCTTGGTATGGGCATTAAAAACAGAGACATTGACCAATGTAATAGGAATTGAAGACCCAGATATTAATCCACACAATCTATGAATACCTGATTTTTGACAAAGAAGCTACAATTATACAATGGGGAAAAAAAGTATCTTTAACAAATGGTGCTGGCATAACTGGATGTCAACATGTAGAAGGATGAAGATAGATCCATATCTATTGCCATGCACAAAACTCAAGTCCAAATGGTTTTCTGCTTTGTTTTGTTTTTAATGAACTTTTACAGCAGTTCAGTTAGGAAGGTTTGAAAATATAAAAGGAGTTATGTTACAGTGTTTGAATATATAAAGGGAGTTTCTTTACGTACAAGAAAGGAAATTCTACCATTTTGAACATAAACTCAATTTAATTTAAGTTAGAATTAGTACAATTCAGATATGTTCTTCTTTGTTTAAAAAAAAGCAACATTCATCTGCATTTAATGGTTCTAGTGTGATTTTTCTTTGAGATGCTTTACTATTATTTCAGGTTTGTTTTATTTAGAAAAAAATCATATATATATGATATAGGACAATAAAATTGAAACATAAAATCATTATATTTATACATATATTTCTGCAAATATAAGTGTTTAAATTATAGAAATATCTCAACAAATATCTGGTAATTCAGCCTGATTTTTGACTGAACTAAGATAAACTATGGTTTCACATCATACATAAATAAGTAGATTAGAGCTGTATTGCAATTTACTTAATTGGTAGCACAGCAAAAATTATGCTGTAATGGACTGGTTGTTAACAGAATGTAACAAAGGAAGAAAAATGTCATTTCTAGCAAATCCAAGTCTCACTTTATAATGTAATCCCTACCAAGGAGAGCATATTGGCTTAAATGTCATGATGAATAATTAGGAAACATGAGTCTGATCTGTGATCGCTTCGAACATGCTTTATTAAGATACTACACATTTCTGACTAGAAATTTTGAATTTTTAAGTCACCTTTTAAGAAAAAAGTACTAATGAAAAGAGATAATGTTGTACCATCAAAAGTAACAGTAAGTATTTATGAACAAAAGCCACATTTTTATAATGAAAATTCAAATTTGTATCCCCTTTGAAATGTAATTTGAAAGGACACTATCTGATTTGAACATGGCCATATTTAAGTTGGAGTCTTGACCTCTTTTAACATCAAACATATGTGCAAAGAATCCTTAAAATGTTTTAATCGAGTGTACCATGTACATGCCATTAGGTTATATAGCACTAGTTTTTGAAATTAGGCTTTCAAATGTATCACACACACACACACACACACACACACACACACACAAAATCTAACTTCTTTTTTTTTAGTTTTGTTTTTGGTTTTTTGAGACAGGGTTTCTTTGTATAGCTTTGGAGAATGTCATGAAACTAACTCGTGTAGACCAGTCTGGACTTGAACTCACAGAGATCCACCTGCCTCTGGCTTCTGAGTGCAAGGACTAAAGGCACACTCCACCACTGCCTGGCTGTGTGCACCACTACTGCCCGGCTGTGTGCACTGCCACTGCCTGGTTTACCTTCATTTCTTTACAGTTGTTCACATAAACAAAAACCTAAGGCTAATTTTTAACATTTTACTTGAACTGCATTGTCAAAGATCTATTAGGAAGTGATACATAATTCTAACATAAATATTACTACTTACAAAATTTACCTGAGGCCAATTATATATTAATATTTAATTTTAAAACTACATTCAGTACATTTTGATGGTGGAGAATAGAAATGTGGCAATCAACTGAGTGACAAGTGAAAATTCAATAATATTTTGCAATTTAACCAGTAATTTAGAGAAGCTATCGTAACCATCAGATGTGTTATATGCCACCCGACATGATACGTTATATGTTCAGTCTGTCTCAGCAAATGTTCCTATAAATAGACAAATGCTAGTCTAAAATAGGAGCCTTGAGTCCCTTGTTCCATCAGGATTAGTTGACCACTGCTAGCATGGCTCTGTCTCATTTCTTCTGATCAGCTTTTAAATAGCACCATGTTTCATCAACTACTGAAATCATAGTTTCTTCAACTACTATGACCAAAAGAGATGCTTGAGATCTCCTAGCTCAACCTCATCATGAAATCAAAAATGTCAAAGTATATTTAAGTATATTATAAGTTAATATTTTCAAAATCTGAAGCTTCACAATGGTATACTCTAAACAGGTCTTCTGACATGAACACATCTAACTTCTAGACTGTACACCTGAATCATTTGAGGCCCCAAATGATCCTTAGGAGGTGCTTCCTCCTATCAGAATAAACTTCCTTTTTCTGGGTAAAATCCAGTTATCAGCATGTTTTGAAAATATTTTCTATCTCTGACGTTAGTAACATGTGTACCAGGACAGAGGTTGTCTGTTCCACATGGATCTCGTGAATTAAAGCAATGAAAGAGATAGCAAAATGCAAATTAAGAACGCAACAAATAAGTGATGACCATTTTCTTAATCAAAACACATTTTAATATTGCAAACCAATCTGTATGTGTACATTAGAGAAATATTTTTCATGTTTATTAAATTAATCATTAAATTAATCAGTATGCATACATGAATCTAAATTTCTAATTAAGGCTCTTTTGCATTTTGGTGACTTTGAGGTTATTAGAAAGCACACTAACTCTGCTTTGCAATATCCCTGCAAGCTATGTATCATTACTTCTGTTCTTACAAAGGGGAAATCCCAGGTATAAGAAATTGAACCATTTACCCACAGACACAGAACTAGCAAAAAGGAAAGCAAGAGAGGATTCTAATTTTTGCTATTTTGTATTAATAAAGTTTCCAAGGAAGTATAGAAAGAAAATTGAGAATTTAGTGCTGTCTTTTCAAACAACAGTCTCTTTAACTGCTATTTAAAGAATTTATGGGAGATTTTGTGCCTAGTTAGCATGGCAGTTGGCATGTACAAGACGTGGAGCTTTTGTTATGGATACAGAACAATATCTCATTCGAGAGAATTCAGGAACTGCCTGAGATCAGAGTAAACAGAGTAAAGAGCCATGTAAATCCTTCCATTGCTGACAGTCAAATGTGTAGCATGAAAAAGAAATGAATCAAATTGAGACAAAGAAAGGAAAGAACAGGTCCTTATATAATTTTTGAAAAAATTTAAAATCAATCCAATATAACTCTACAGCTCTGCAACCCCAGTTTCCCTATATCCCTAAAGAAATCAGAAAACAACAATTGGAAAAGCAAAATGTTTTTATTCGTAGTTTTGCCAAACCTTGGAGAGAAAATATAATTTCTATGCTTAGCTTATAAACATTGCTTTAATTTCATTTCCTGTTGCCATGATAAAACACCCTGTCATAAGCAACATAAGGAAGAGGGGATATTTACATTTAGGTTAAAATGGAAGGCAATGATAATCTTCAAGTGGGAGGATTTTCAAGGCAAATTGCTACATAGGAATGTTAATTGACAACATGATTTGTAAGAAAGAGTCAAATGAGAAAAGTAAAAACAAAGGCATGAAGGTTAATCATGATACATAATGATATGTAGAGAAAGGTATTTCAAGTGTGGGAATGAAAAGAAACATGTAAAGGAGCAAGGACTTTGAGGTGAAACATGGAAAACCATTTGGTAAATAACTGGAAAACAAAGATGGGAACTATTGCACAGATAACATAGAGATGTCAGCATAAGAACACCCTTCATGTTTTTTCAGGTCTTGAATATTTTCTGTGGTGTAATACTTCCTTTAACATCTGGTAGTGGCTGTAGTATCCAGCAATTTCCCTTTGCAATGCTCTCAATTACTTAAAATGCTTATCTTAGATTGTACTTCCATAGTTCCATAGTAGCTAAGATTTTTCATTTCTTCATTTCAAAAAGAGTCTCTTTTATTCATTTATCCTGTGATCTAGTAGAAGCCAATCCAAACTGCTTTGTAATTCTAACTCATCACAGAGTGACTACAAAGAAAGCAAAATATGTTAGTAAGGAATGGGGGATTGGGGTAAACAACTGCTGTTTGGAACATAAATTAGTCCAGGCAATATCGGAATCAATAGGGAGGCTGCTCAAAAATCTAAAGATTGCACTACAATATGACCTAACTATCCCATATCTGGTTATATGCACCAAGGAATCAAATTCAACATGCCACACAAATACTTGCATATCGATCACACGAACTAATAATAGTATCAGACTCACAATTCATAAACAGATGAATAGTTGAAGAAAATATGGCATATGTACATATATTAAATGTATGCTTGCCATTTTATCCTGTTTCAAAAAAGAATAAGCTTAAAATTTTGCAGAAAATACTTACAATTGTGATCCTTATGTTCAACCAAATAATCAAGACATTTAAGGAAAAATATCACACGTATTCTTTCTAATGTGTAATTTATATGGGGAAAATAATGTTTAAGTAAAGGGGAGAATATTAAGGATATGGAAGTGGATAAAGAAGAATAATGCAAGTGGGTAACAGAAAGGATGCATGTGAGGGTTAACTTTGTTATACTGATATATCTTAGAATGACTTTGGAACGAAAGCTTAATTAGGATTGTCTGTGTTAGATCAACCTGTGGACATGTCTTTGTGGATTGTATTATTATTGAAAGAGAAATGAATCAAGAACATAGATTGAAACTGAGGAACTAAAACCATTGTTATGATAAACCTGAATTTGTGGGGGTTTTATGCCTTAGAAATGTTTTAGAAGAGTTTGGAATATTGGATGTTCCTGTGACATTTTGGCTAAGATTCTATGTGTGATTATCTTGCTAGGAGCAGGTAAGATTATTCAAGAAACCATCACCACGAAAGTGGAACCTAGTCACTGAGACAATAAGGACATATTTCCTTGGGATCAGTACTCTAAAACTGATACAGCTGTGGTTCAATGGGTCTACGCTACATCTTGAGCTGGAAGCAAGAACTTGATAATGTGAGCATCATTCACTTCATACAGATTTAAATGTACGAAAGATACAAGATCTAGGATCACAGAAAGTAACAGAGATATGGCATAGTGTAGCAGGTTGGGGCTATCTGTGAATAGTTATCGTCAGGCTATTGCTAAAGGTAATGCCTCAATTGCAATGGAGACACCAAGTGACTGGGGATGCTGGGGATATGGTATACCTACAAAGGAGAGTTGCGGGAGTCAAGTGGAAAAGGAAGCTGTGTGTTGCAGTGGAAGAACTGGAAAGGCAAGGCTGTCCAATCCCTTTGCTCTCAAGACTACATTCTGAGTTCTAGATGCTGGAAACTAGAGTTATAAGATTTGATATTTGCCCTAAAAGATTTTGATTTTAATTTCATTTGATTGCGCCTTGTGATTCACTTATTCTTCTATTATTAAAAAATAATGTTTACTTTGTTCCATTATGTATAGGAAATATGTGACTTGTTTTTCACTTTACAGGAGCTCAATGTTGGAAGACTGGATTTTGAAGGTGTAAGTTTTTTTTTTTTAAACATAAGTACTTTAAATGCTGGACTGTGTTTTATATTTAGGTAAACCTTATTCTTTAAGGAAAAAGGATGGAAAGTTATTATTTAAAACTGATATGTTTTTGTATGCCTAGTTAACAAGGCAGAGTCTTATGATGACTCAGTTTGTCAATGATGCAACCTAACATTTGCTAAGAAGAAAGTCTGGAAGACCGGTTATCTAAATTGGGTTAGCTTGTATGATAATCTGTGGGAAATTCTCTTAATTGAGTTAATGGATATGGAAAGACAGAAAACACTATTGGCAACAGCATACTCTAGACGGAATCCTTACCACACTAGAGTACAGAAACCGAGCTGAACACAAGCAAGCAAGCAGTGAAAGTGTGCTTATTTTGCTATGTTCTTAAGTACAAGTATGATGTGACTAATTGTTTTGAAGTCTTCCCTTTACTTCCATACAAAGATGGACTGTGACCTAGAACTGTAAGCTTCTTCCCCCCAAGTTGCCTGTCACATAGAATTTTATAACAATAGTAAAAATGAGACTAGGTCAAAGCATATACAGAGGCTTTTGTTTCTGTTTGCTTTTGGTTTTTCCAGACAGGGTTCTCTATATAGTCCTGGCTGTTCTGGAATTTTCTCTGTAATCCAGACTGTACTAGGTTTTGCCTGTCTCTGCCTCCCAAGGTCTGGGATATGATGGAGGATTAACAGGTTCGCACACATATTTGTACGAAAAGGTAACAAGGAAACCTCCCTGTGCATGGTAACAACAACTTTAAAACGATCATGCACAAGGGAAAAAATTACTCCATGTAAAATTTATGCATCCACTATGAGTCCTCCTTGTACTACTCTAGGCCATACACTGGTAATTTTTTCCTCTATAGGGAAAAGTAGTAAATACATTAGGATATGGTGGTCATTTAGTCATTGACACAGTTGTTTAGCCTGCTATTGGAGTGTGAAGACAGAAAAAGACATTATATTCACACATTGTAATATATATATATATATAATATGTATATATTATATATATGCAATAAACAGTGACTTTACATTGATTACTGATGTCTCATGTTAAGCCTAATGTCTACTTTGAAGATGAGGTTGTCCTAGATGCTGTGACAATCTAACATTATAGAGAAAAGATTAAAAGCTGCTGTGTTTTGGAGTTCTAGAAAAGGAGGTGCAACTTCTCAGTGTCTAAAACTTTTCTAATAGGCCTTACTACCTCCAAATCCCAGCCAGATATGGTGTCTCTTATATCTTTGATAATACCTATTCGATATACTTTCCTTGTACTCTGAACTGAATTTGATTTGTAAAATATGGTCACTCAGCAGAGCCCTCATTAAAACATTTAATGAAGAAAAAAAGATATCTATTTCCATTCTCTGAAGACAATCGACTCTAAAGTGATTTACCTTGATGACACGTGTTATATATGGGATTTATGTTCAGCCTCTCAAAATAATAACAAACAATGTTCCTTCAAAATACAGCACTTGATATTTAAAAATTTACTTTTTTTTGGTAGAAACTTTGGATAATTGATGCCGCCCCCTCTGTGAGTCCCTTATTAACAACTAGCTTATCCTTAATAAATGCCTACATGGCTCTCACCATTTTGTGAGCTCTTTTACTTTCTTTCCCCACTTGTTGGTTAAAGTTACCCCAAAATATCTTGTATTATTTTAGACTATTGTGAAAGGTACCATTTCTGTGAGCTCTTTCTAAGTCTGTCATGTGTACATGTAGCCTTTTATAGGCTAGAGATTTATGTATGTTGATTTTTTTTGTCCTGCTTCTTTGCTGAAAGTGTTCAGAGCTAGAGAAGATTCTTGGTGGTATCTTCCATATCTTTTATATATAAAATCAAAGCATGAGCAAATAAGAAAATTTGACTTCCCTTTTTATTTTTATCCCCTTGATGCCCTTCACTTGTACTATTGTTAAATATAAAATTTTAAGTGTTATAATGAATAGATATGGGGAGCATAGACAACCTTATATTCTTCCTTGTTATAGCAGAAATGTGTTGTTTCTTTCCATGTAGGATATTCTTGCTATGGGATTACTTAAAATTGTATTAATGATGTTGATATATATCTCTTGAATCTTTAGTTTCTCCAGGACTTTTATCTATGGAAATGTTGGATAGTTTTCCAAGGTCTTTTAATGTATTCTTAAGTTTTTACTTCATAAATGTTATTGAGAATTTTGTATCCATGTTCATAAGGTATATTAGTCAATAATTTTATTTTTTGTTGAATCTGTGTAGTTTTAAACCTCAGGTTAATATGGATTCATAAAAAGAATGTGAAAATGCTCTTTTAGCTTCTGTTTCTTAAAAAAATATTTTCAGAATTTAATTTTGAGTTCTTTCATACTCTGGTTGATTTTGTAATGAATCTATCTGGCCTTAGGAATTTTTTGGTTATGAAATATATTAACTATTTATTCTATTTCATTAGGGTTTATAGTCTGTATAAACCATTTATCTTGATTTAACTTTAATAGATCATATATATCAAGAAATTTATCCATTTCTTTTAGGTTTTCCCATTTGTTGGAATACAGGTTTTTGAAGAATGTCCTGATGACTACAAATTTCCTTTGTATCAGTTGTAGTGTTGCCCTTTTAAACTCTAACTTTTTTAAGTTCAATTTGTTTTCTCTCTTTCTAGTTAATTTTGCTAAAGCCTCCCCTTTTTTTGATATTCTGAAAGAATCAACTGTTCGTTTTATTGAATTTTTGGATTTTGTGGTTTTGATTAGTCATTTCTATTTCATTGATTTCAGTCCTGAGTTTGATTTTTTCTATCTACTCTATTTTGTTATTATTTCTTCTTTTTTTGAAATCTTTATTTGAAATATTAGTCTGTGATCTCTCTAGCTTTATGACACAAGCACTTGGTGCTAAAACTTGACTGTTAGAACCACCTTTATTGTGTCCTATATGTTTGGACATGCTATTCTTTCATTTTAATTCAGCTCTAAAGAGTTTTTAAATTTCATTCTTTAATATGTTACTTCAAATTGTTTTCATTCATCAAAAAATTATTCAACTTCATTTTTTTTATACTTCTGACATTTTTATTGTTTTTCACCGCCCTTAATCCATGGAAATCAGGTAGGATACAGGACCTTATTTCTACTTTCCTATTTCTGCTACTACATGCTCTGTGTCCTAATGCAATGTGGTTAACTTTGAAGGAAGTTCAGTGGGTTGCTACAATGAGAATATATTATTTTGTGTTTGGGTGGGATGTTTTGTAAATGTCTGTTAGGTCCATTTGATTAATGGTGTTATTTAGCTGCAGCATTTCCCTGGGTTTATTGTTGTTTATTTGGCTTTTTTGGAAGACCTCTATATTGGTAAGAGTACAGTACTGAAGCCATTTTCTATTATCGTGCTGAAATTAAGATTCAGTTTTAGCTCTAGAAGTGTTTCTTTAAAAACATTGTGTTTAGTGTACAAATGAGCAAAACTGTAATATTCTCTTGGTGTAATTTTCCTTTAACAATTCTGTAGTGTCCTTCCCTAACTCTTTCGATTTGTGTGTGTGTGTGTGTGTGCTTGTGTGTGTGTGCGTGAAATATATTTTTTCCGATATTGAAATGCCTGTGCATGTTCACTTCTTGGTTCCATTTGCTTTAAATACCTTTTTCCAACCTTATAACCTAAGGTCTTTGTTGGTGAGGTATGTGTCTTAGAAATAACTGAAAGGAGAGACTTTTCTAAGCCAATCTGTTAAAATTAATATTGAGAAATATTAATAAGCAGAGTTTACTAATTCCTGTTGTGAGATATGCATTCTTTTAGTCCTCTTGGGAGTAGGTAACCCCTTAAGATTGCAGATTTCCCTCTAGTACCTTATAAAGAGATGACTGGTAGATAAAATTGCTTGAATTAATTTTGTGATAAAATTTTCTTTCTTTGTCAATTGTTGCTAAGTAGTTTTGTTTGATAGTAGTATAGGCTGGCTAGTAAGTCTTTTAGTCTTACAGAATATCCATGCAGGTTCATCTTGCTTTTAGAGTCTCCATTGACAACTCAGGAGTTGTTTCAATGAGTTGGACTTTGTATATGACTTGGACATTTTCCCTTGCAGATTTTAATATCTTTTCTTTGTCCTATACATGTAGGGTTTGATTATTATGTGCCGTTGGTTTCTTTTCTGGTTCACTCTATTGATGTTCTGTATATCCTTATATTTTAGTAAGTATTTTTCTTTTTTAAAATTGAGGCAATTTATGTGGCTTTTCCCTATGTTTCTTCCCCCTTTTCTACACATTTAATTTCTTTATAGGCTTGATCTAATCGTAGTATTCCAAATTTTCTGTATGTTCTGAACCTGGACATTTTTTTATTCAACATTTTCTTTGACTGAGCTATCCAGTCTTCAAGATATGAAATTCACTCTTCCATGTCTTTTAATCTGCTCTGAGGCTAACCCACTGACTTTCTTTATTTAATACCATGAGCTGTTCATTTCAAATTTTATTTCAGTTTGACTTCTCATTACCAATTACATTTCTAATTTCTGAAAGTTTGCTTTCATATCTTAAATTCTTTTCCATATGTTCTACAACTCTTTCTGTTTTCATGGTCTTTATAGGGCATTGATTCTTATCCTCCTAAATGTCCTTAAATATATTCGTTACATGTAGTTGTACGTCTTTATCTTGCTTTTGTCAGAGCCTATTACAATAGGGTTGTTTGATGTAGGAAGGTCTTCTACCTATCTGTTGTTTCATTGGTTAATTAATAAAGAAAACTGCTTGGCCTGATAGGTCAGAACAGAGGTAGGCGGGGAAGACAGAACAGAATTCTGGGAGGAAGAAAGCAGAGTCAGGAAGATGCCATAAAGCTCTGGCCCAAGATGGACGTGGGTTAGAATCTTCCTGGTAAGCCACGACACCATGGTGATACACAGGTTACCAGATATGGGTTAAGCAAGATGTGAGAGTTAGCCAAGAAGAGGCTAGATA
>LOEQ01007093.1:73252-87680 GCA_001685075.1 Bramus lutescens | reverse complement strand
TATAATGGGCCAGGCAGTGCTTAAATGAATACAATTTGTGTGTGTTGTTATTTCAGGGTATAAGCTAGCTGTACGGGAGCCAGGTGGGACAAAAAGCAGGCCTGCTCCCCTTTTACTACAGTTGTTGACATCTGGATGAGGCATATTTTCTATGTTGTGCCTGTTTGTGTTTTGTGCTGGGATCTAGGCATCTGCCATTATTATATTTGTTGCATTTCTTGATTTAGACATCTGCTATTGTTTTTATTGAATAAGTGGTTGGTTTTTTAGTTGCTGTTGCCCCAGTAAGGGTCCTAGCTGAGTATGGATGTTGTGAGTTTCTTGGCAAAGAGTGGTTTGGTGGAGGAGAAGGAAATCACTAAAAATGGAAATGATGTAGAATACATGGTAGGGCCCTAGTCAAATATCATGATGGAGCGATCCCTGATAGACAGTTTATCTGGTTCTATTTAAATGTGGTGCCCGTTGGGTCTCTACTAGAGTATCGTCTTTGTACCCCAACATATTGTGGCAGTTGTGGGTCTTTGGTAGAGAGCAGTTCTGCAGTTCTGTGGAAAGTCTCAAAATTTGGAGATTAGTTAGGTGGGATGGCTAAAACAGGTGGTCAGGATGAACAAGGGAAACCCTGGAACCACACCAGAAGACCAAGTGTCAGTTGTTCTTTTATTTATGTGCATTCTTTATCTCCAACTATGAGAAATGCCTGAGTACAGTGACATCTTTGATTGGGTACCTGTCATACTGCATGAAATATGCTTAATGGTGAGTAGAACTATTTTGAACAAAAACAAGAGTACATACTCATGGAATATTTATTAGGGAAATAGGAGAAGTAAATAAAATTAGAATATAAAGTTATCTTAGGTCATATTAGAATTAATAAATAATACTCTACTTTTTGTGTTAAATAATATGACTTTTCTAATTTGTTCATAATTATTTATTACAATAGTTACTTATCATGCTACAAACATACTAAAATATGTTTGAAAGTATAATTTTTTTTTCAATTTTATTACTTATATTAGTCTGTATCCTCTCCTAAGCTTCCCAAGATGCCTTAAAGCATGGAATCTGTTTTCTGATCCAAGAATCCATTCCCTGCAACTATCAAGTCCAAGTGTAAATGAGAGTGCTTGAGATCAATAACTTGATTCTTCTCAGTGTGAAACTATGTTAACTCTCCACTCTCCAAGATACCTAAGAGAGAATGGTGGTATAGACATCATGTTAAACACCCTGTTCATAAAGATAGAGGAAACAAGAGTTCAAGTATTTGCTGCTATTCTGCACTGGTGACTTTCCAGACAGACTTGTTGCCTTTCTTAATTTTTGGAAAAGTCTTAGAAACTCGTGTCACTGTCTTCTGAGATCTTGGCATCATCATTTGAGTCATGTTGTATTTTTGGTGAAGCATGTTCTTCTGCCTGAGTATTGACCTTTATCTTTTGACTGCTTCTTATGGCTTGGAAGACTTTTGTCTTCATATGATCTCTATCTACTTAAGTTCAAGCTGATAATTTTTAAAATTTAAATCCCCAGACAAATGCCCTAATGTAAGTTCAGTTTTGTCTCAGATCCCCAAAATTATGCTGTGTCAAGAACTCACTAAGAATATTTAGAGTGCTTGTGTCTGTTTAAGTAAGTTTTCAAGACACCACTTAAGTACGGACACCTTAAAGGAGTTTGACAGCTACACAAAGGTTTTCACGATCAGACAAAGTTTTCCTAAAACAATTCTAGATTCATCTGTGTCTAGAGGGTATTGCTTAATTAAGCATCCTTTGCCATCTGCAGAATCTGGGAATGAAAAGCCATGTTATTTTTGATTTCAGTGAGTTGAGTCCTCTGCATATCTAAAGTTCATTCTCTCCCTTCTCTCATATTGTTATTAAGTAAGTAGATAAAACTGAAGAGCATTGTGTACTCTTTACCTAGAAATCTCAAGTCAATCTATCTGGTCTTTTGGTATGATTTCTATTTTCTACCTCTTGCTGGAAGGAGTTTCAGTGAAGTTGTAGGTATCTATTGCAAGACCTCTAGTATTCTGGATAGTTCTTAATGTCAATGGACTAGAGTGTCTTATGCCAACTTGACAAAAGCTGGGCTCATCTGAGAGGAAGGAACTTCATCTTTAAAAAAATTGCCTCCATCAGACTGAGTTATAGCCATGCCATAGGGCATTTTCTTATTTATAAATTGATGTGGGAGGGCCTAGTCCATTGTGTGTGGCTCTATCTTTGGGCTTGTGGTCTTGTATCTACAAGAAAGCAGGCAAGGCAATCCATGGGTTGTAAGACAATAAGCAGCACCTCTCTATCACTTCAGCATCAACTGCTACCTCCAGGTTCCTATGCTGCTTGAGTTCCTATCCTGACTTCCTTCAATGATAAATAGTGATATGGAAGTATAAACCAAATAAATCCTTTCTACCCAACTTGTTTTTTTTTGATAATTGTGTTTTATAACAGCAGTAGAAACTCTAAGACACTCAACTTGTCACAGGCTTGTGTCATTTCAAAGAGGAAAGCTCCACTTTGAAAATGCCAGCAATAGATTAGACTGTAGGCCTATGGTAGCATTTTCTTGAGACATAATTGATGTGGGTCTGGCCCTCTTATGGTGGGGAACATCACTAGGTGGGTGGGTGGTCCTGGTGTTACGAGAATATTAACAGGGTTAGTAAACCATGGGGAACAAGCCAATAAGCAAAAATCCTCTAAGCCCTCTGCATTAGCTCCTTCCTTCAGTTTCTATCCTCAAGTTCCTGGATGATGGACTATAAAATGTACGGTGAAAGAAAAGTTTTCTTCCATATGTTGCTTTGGTTATAGTGTTTAATCACAGCAATAGTAAGCTAACTAAGATACAAGATATTTAAATGAACTGGTAATCATAGCATTGAGGCAAGAGCACTCAATCAACAGACTCAAAGCAAACTCACAATTCAATGTCATCCCTAAATAACAAGACCGATCTATAATTGACAAACTCTAGATAAGATTCTGAATTTGTTAACTGATGTTATGTTATTTCCATTTAAGGAAACAGACAGATATATTAAACAAACAATTACACTAAGTACAAAACAGGATTAGTCATATTGTGATGTAATTGTTCACACTAAAGCTATACTGACCTCTGATATTATTTCTACTTTATCAAATATTCTCATATATCCATAGAATACTCTTTTCTTGGAATATCAGAAATTAACACATAAATCTCTCTAAAATGCTAAGCTACGTAACATGTTGGTGACTGAAAGCCCAGCACTTGAGAGGTAAGAGGAATGCTCCAAATTTTAGGACATTCTGGTCCACATAGGAAGTTCCAGACCAGCTAGGGCTTGAAAGTGAGACCCTGTTTCAAATATAATTCAAAACTCCAAAAATATCTTTGCATGGATCTTAAGAGTTTTCTTCTGGGGAATGAGAAATATTTTGACACTGGAAAGTATTACTTTTGCCTTTTAGTTCACTGACATGTCAATATCAAAGATACCTAAAGAAGGAAATAATGCTTTATAAAATAAAAGCTTTGAAAGAGGAGTTTCAAACATCAGTCTGGAGGCAATAAAGATTATCAGAGTGTTTCAGACACAAAAGTACAAAGGACAAAATAAATTTGCCACCACTGGTAAATGACTGATATAACTGACAAAGTGTTACATAGTTGTCCCTCCATGTTCATGTAATGTGTTCATAGGAATCCCTGTGGATCAGAGGACTGGAAGGTGCTCTGGGGCTCAGTATAAGATGGCATGGTATTTTCATATGTATGATATGCATCTGTAAAACAAAAGTCTTCTCTGACTGGCATGTAGTGTTAATACTAATCAAACCCAATGTAGACAGCTATTATGCTGAATTGCTAAAGAAAAAAATGTAGAAAGAAAAGTCTGCATATTCAAAAGAGACCCATGTTTTTTTCCTGATTTTTTTTGTTGTTGATTAAATACATAGGGATGAAACTCACAATTTGGAGAACCTAACTATGAAACTTAATGCAATAATCATTCTTGGTCACTTGATTGAAGCCATTGATCCAACTGACAATGTTCAATACCGCACAGTAAAGCTATGTGTTATACCATAAATTTGACAACAGAAGAGATACCTTTAGAATGTAACAGGAGCCTTAGAAAGAACAGGAAGCTTATTGTATTACATTAATGGGATGAGGCTGGATCAGATATGGTGCTTGTTAGTGATAGTGTTGGCAAAGGCCCACAGAGTAGTTATGGCACTGTGAATATTATACTTTTAAAATAATTTAATGTCAATAGCTGTTTTCAAAATGAAGACAAAGTACACGTCAAATAGATTTAATAGCAAAAGTTTTAGTAAAGACATACACATTCATAACAGGAACAAAAAATTATTTCCACTATTACACACATGTACCTCCTACACTTAAAAGGATGGTGTCATGTGTCTCAAATCCCAACAGTTCAGAAATCTTGAGAAAAGACTGTGATTTCAAGGCCAGCCTGGGTTGAAAACAAGGCATCCTGTGTCTTCTGAGAGAGACATTCACAATTTATTTTTGTAAGTAAATTTTATCCATGGCTGATAGTGCATAATGTTGATTGAGGAGATATTTGATTACAGTGAAATGTTACATGACTTCAGTTTAGTAATATGTGCTTCTCTAGAAAATCTAAGCAGTAGAATATTAACAAAGTAAGAGGCTAAAAGATAATATGTGGCTTGTAGCTCAGTGATGTACCTAATATGCACATGACCATATGTTCTATAACAAAAGCAAAAATAGATAAACAAACAATGGATATACAGCTCAGTGGAATTATTATAAAAACTGATGGGGAAGCTAGCTTGATTTAACATCACCAACAATAAAACACAAAGTATATTAAAAATATGACAATAAATCATTTGTCTGTATTGCCAAAACAAATGCTGTATGTGTGTGCCTGCATGCATGCATTGTGTATGTGTGTGTCTTGAAAACTTTTAAGTAAAATGTTGGTCTTCTATATAATAATAAGAAAAGCACAAAAATAATTTGCAAAATCTGTAAATCAGTGGATGAATACTATTTTTTAAGAGATTACAAAATAATAAAATTTTGTAAGTTGAAGGCAAAGCCACTCCAAGGTATATTTAAAGGGAAGGGTTTTATTTTAGATTTGATTCATTTGGATATGAGGGAGAGTACGGTAAAAGGCATCTGGAAGAGTCCAGACCAGATAGGGCAAGTAGTTGACTGGATATGGCCAGTAGACTGGACAGGGCCTTGGAGAGGAAAGAATGAGAGACTAAGACAAAGAGAGTGGGCTAAGGAAGCCAAGAGAGGGAGCAAGAGAAATGGGTTCAATAATATGCATAGCCTTAATAACAGGTTACTTGTGAATGAGAAGCTGGGAGCAATGAAGCTCATGAGCTGCAGAGTTTGGGGTAGGGAGTGGGACAACATGAAAATAGCAACAACTACCTGTGATACTGAGGGAGCCTGGAAGCCAGAATGTACTTTAGTATACTAACAGGAAACTCAGCCATTTGTTGTAGTTTATTTTGGTACTGAAAAAAAATAATACGTTAAACAAAAATCAAATTGTAGAAAATAATGAGAAAAAAGACCCCATAAAAAGGAACAAGCAACAAGACCCACTCATTCAAACACTCAGGGATCCCATAGAAAGACAAAACTGGCAGCTGTATTTGCAGAGGACCTGGTGTGGACGCATGCAGATCCTGTGCACATTGCTTTAGTCACTGTGAGTTCATATAAACTTTCCTCATTTTCATTTAGAGGGCCGTGTTTTCTTGATGTTATCACTTTCCTCTGGTTCTTACATGCTTTCACCCTCTTCCTCTACAGGGTCCCTGAGCCCTTTAGGGAGGGCTTTGATGGACACATCCAGTTTACAACTGGGTTTTCTAACTTTCTTACTTTCTAAATGATACCTTGTTGTGGGTGCCTGTACTTGTTCCCAACTGCTATCAGAGGAAGTTTCTCTGACGATGGCCAAGTAAGACACTGATCTATGAGTATAACAGAATGTCATTAGGCATTATTTGAGTGCACCTTTTTTTTTTTTAGAACAGTTGTATTTCCTTTTACTCTAGGTCACTAGGCTGTCTCATCTTTGTTTTTTTTAGTAATTCAGGTGTAGGGTATGTGCTTTCTATCCTGAAAGTCTTAAGTCAAATCAGATAATTGTTGGTTCTTCCCATAAGCTTGGTGCCACCATTGATAAGCATAAGATTGCAAGGAGGATCTTTTACAGATCAAAGAGTTTCAGGCTTGATCTCTGTTTATTTTTTTTCTCCTTTGGTAGCACACAGAGTACCTTGCTGTTCTAAAGTGAGGAAGGCTCTGTGTAGTTATCAACTCTACTTCTCCAGGTTCAATGAGTTGTGTAGGCATTGTGTTCCACAATGGAACCTTGCCATCAATTTGTGGAGAGCAACATATAGACTTAGCAACATCCGTTGTTGATTAGGGGTTCCCATGGAAACTGTTTGGCCAACAACTGAATTATGTGCAAACAAATCCCGGAATTTGGAGTTTTATTTGGTTGTTGTCTGAGGCTGTTATTTTTTCCCTGGCTGCTCTGCCCTGAAATAATCTCACAGAAACTATATTATTTGCAATATTGTTTGGAGAATAGCTTAAGCATACTTCTGGCTAACTCTTATATCCTAAACTAACTCATCACCATTAATTTATGTATTACCAAATGGCTGTGTATTACCGAGTAAAGTTCTGTCCCTGGCAGCTGTCTTGGGTGGGGCTCCATGGCTTTTGGCTTTTCCTGACCCCACCTTCTTTCTCCCAGCATTCAGTTTAGTTTCTCCACCTAGCTCTATTCTGCCTGACTACAGGCCTAAAACAGCTTCTTTATTAACCAATGGTATTCACAGCATTCAGAGGGGAATCCCATAACATTTGGCAACAAGAGATGGATAAATCGATCTATTTCTTCCCTATTGTTTGCTGATTTCAGTTACATTGCCATCATATTTGTATCTATTTTATGAAACTACTACTGTATTAGTTTCTCATAGAACTCTTGATCTTCTTTACTTGTTTCATTGCTCTAGATATGACTTCTAGTACTATGTTAAATGGGTATATATAGATTGGAAAACCTCATTCTCTTTCTGATTTTAGTAGAATTGCTGTGATTTTCTTTCCTTTTAGTTGATATTGGTTGTGTGCTTAGTATAAACTGCCTGTATTATTTTTATGTATATCCTTTTTTATCCCCAGTGCCTCTAGAACCTTTATCATGAAAGCATACTCTATTTCTGTCAAAGGACTTTTGAATATCTAATGAGATTATAGTTTCTTTTTTGTCTTTCAGTTTGTTTATATGTTTAATTAAATTTATCATTTTACAATTCACATATATTGAACCATCTCAGCATCTCTGGTATGAAGCCTAGTAATCATGGTGGATGATCTTACCATGTGTTCTTGGATTTGGTTTATGAACATTTTATTGAGAATTTTACATCTATATTCATAAGGAAAATTGTGTAATTCTCTTTCTTTGTTAAGTGTTTATAGGATTTGGGACTTGAGGCAACTGTGAACTTATAAAATGAACTGAGCAATTAAATTCTATTCCTGTTTTGTGGAATAATTTGAGGAGTATTGACATTAACTCTCTTTTGAAAATCTGGTAGAAATATGCATTCAAACCATCTGGCCGTGGAATTATTTTGGTTCAGTGCCTTTTAATTACCACTTCTATTTAATGAATGTATATAGGCCAATGGTGCTCAGGGTGAGCCCCACATTAGGATTCCAAGAGTAAATAGATTTGTATCAACATTGACTAACAACGTTCCAGGAATTTTTTAGCAAATGACATGTCTTAAATATGAATATTTCTAAGGAAGGAGATGAGACCAAAAAACTGATCTAAGAGGTAGGGATCTTGGCCTAAGACATTTGCTTGCAATCACAACTGTGTGGAAAATTGTCTTCTTCACATGTATATTTGTGAAGTGAAGTCCTTCAGTCTTATATACCTCAGTGAGAATTTACTATATTGGGTATTGGAAAAGGCTCATAATTCTTTTCCAGATGCCTTCCCTTACTTTCTTGCTGTGTGGTGATACCATATTGGCTAAATCATTTCTTATATGTGATATAGCTTCAAGAGACATTCAGATTACAGAATGTGCTTTTTTCTCATTGTATAGTAGGGTGACCAAAGAAAAATATGGCAGCTGAACAAATGAACAGGTCAAACACCATTTTTTTAGACACAATCATAAATTAAAGGACACCTTCTTTTACCAGACAGCAATTAGAAATCTCTGGCAAATACTAAAGACACAGCCCCAGAAAATATTAATGAGAAAGAAGACATAGTATGAGATGTAAACACTGATGGCCAATTTGTGCAAAATTGAAAGGAAGTTAGATAAGCAATTTCAGCTGATGCCCTGCCATTTACGCTCTATAATAAACCTTTTTTATGTAATCATTTGCTTTTATCCAATTTGTCTCTTTGTCTTTGAGATCTACCCTACCAGACTGCTCATGACAGAAATGCTATCTGACTATGAAGGCTTTTACCAACCAGTTTAGAATAGAAAGTTTCCTTCTTGATAGAAAAGAAAGGGAAATGGTTTAAAACACAAAGATTGAAATTCATTGTATAAGTTTAATAATTACATTGAATGAAAAATTAAAGGGTGAATATGACAATAGCTATGTGGGGATTATTTTAGTGTGACAAAGATTGTAATTTTTAGCTTAGAAAAATGCATGTTCTGTCTATAAGTACAATTTTTAACAGAGTATTGTGGTTCTAAAGAAGATATTAGATTGTTATCACCACGTCTAGTACCCTGAAGCCTATGATTCTGGCCTTATGTTACTAAACATATGATAGTATTAGGAAAGGAGGACGTTATCCTAGATAATCTGTGGGTGCCATTAGTCTCTAATAATAGTTGCATCCATTCTCACAAGGGGGAATTTTGAGACAGACACACAGAGAAGAATACGTAAGAAAACAGATTGCAGAGACAGAGACTGAAGTGATAGAACACAAGACAAGGAACACAGAAAACATCAGATGCTGACGGGACAAGAATAAGTTCCTGGTTGAGTCTTTAAAGATAGTTTATCTCTACTAACATATCAGTTTCAAACTTTAAACTTTGTGAATGAGAGAACAAATTTCTGTTGACCAAAATCATCTAATTTGTGATAAATTATGGAGACAGGCCCAGGAAACTCACAAACAGTTTAAAAATTTGTGCCAAATGACACTTTCTTCTCCATGTTTACATTAGTTACTTTTTTCACTGTTATGCCCATCACTAGACATAGCAACCTAAGAAAGGAAGGATTTATTTTGGCATACAGCGTAAAAGGACATATTTCATGATGATGGGAATGGCATGGCAACAGGAGTGTGAAATGAAAGATCACATTATATCAACAGTCAAGTAGCAGGGAAAACATAATGGTGGTGTTTATGCTTTCTCCTGTTTATCCAGTTGAGGATGCCAGCCAACAGGTTTGTGCCAGTCATATTTAGATTGGGTTACTTCACCTCAATAAAATCTCTCTGAAAATGCACAGACGTACAGATTTGTCTCCTAGGTGATTCTAAATAAAGTCACCAATTTGATAATAAAGATTAGTTGTTACAATACTTAATTGTAAATAAAAGTACATGCGTATGTATACTTATATATACCTATATATGTTAAAATATTATAGCTATATACACATATACTTCTATATTTATGTATAGAAATATATAATTACCAGTACTAGTACCATCATTTTAGGTCTAATAGCCCCTTCTTTGAATAAATTTGAAGCCTGAATTATGCAGCAAAATTCATGAAGCTGAGCAGTGACTTCTATATTTTTCTTCTGTAGACAGACACATTCATAGCATGTGGGATGCTTCAGTTGGTAACAAGTGAATGTTGATCATCCCCATGGATATATTAAAACTTCGTTCACAAAGTAAGCATCCCCTTGAAATAGAAGGCTCCAGTTGTTTATGAATGTGTAAGTAGAAGGTGATCATGGACACTTTACTGTAAATATCTGTTTAGATTTCCCAGGATCTTATCATGATTTCTACATTTTGTCTAATTTGTCATTACACCATCTATTTGAAGACAGAGTTATTGCTGCTGGTGGCGGGTACACTAGATATATAGTACTCATGTTTATTATCATATGTTTAAAAATATCTTAATTATATTTAATGTAAAATAATGTGTGGGTTATAGTAGATGTCTCAAAAGTCCCATTTGTGAACAGCACTGAGATTATAATGGAATAAATTTGGTTATGTAATCTACTAAATAGAAACTTTTCTATTTGCATATATATGACCTTAACTTGGATCATAAGACTTTTTAAACAGAATTGGGCACTGCTCCACATATGGAAGGATCCACAATAGAGGGCTTGTGACCTTGACAATTGCAGAGTAAGTTCCTGGCTAAGTAACCATCCATTGTAATAAGAGCAGCATATAAATCAACCCCAAGATTTCCTAAACCACGAGGTTGCTGGGAAAGCTTTCTAATGAATAGGAGCTGGACTTTATCCACAGGCTACTTGAATCTGTAGTGCCAAGCATGAGCTATAATATGATTTAATCTATTCTGTCTTTCTAACATGAGAAAAAAGTCTTAATTTAAATATTAAAATATGATATTACTGTCAAGGAATTTTATTTATAATGTCAAAATTTTAATTATTTCAATTCAATTATTAAAATTTTATTTACTTAGCAAATTAGTTTCGATGAGACTGAAGGTACTATGAAATAAAATTCACCATTAGAAGCCACTCAAAATATTAATATATATGCTTTCTATGATTCTATAATCTTGAAGACTGTACACCTTTGAGAAGATAACTAAAAACTTTTAATATGAATAAATTAGTTTTGACTAATATATCTTATATGGCAATTATAAATTAATATCCTATGTATTATAAGACATTTCATAAAGAAATATGGTAAAAATTGGAACTTACCAAAACTGAAATCAAAAGTACATATGTACATATGCATGAATACTTGCAGTTGGTTACACATACTCCAAACTGATGCTGAATAATTTCATTTAAATATTGAATTGCTTCAGGTTACAGTACCTTCATCTTAATCAGTAATAGGTATAGGAAGCAAGTAAAGTCCTGAGTAAATGTGGATTATTGAGACAGACTTGGCCATGTCAAAGAGACTAGTGAGTTACACTATGGGAAAGGAATAAGCCTTTCCTGCACTAGGCTCAGGCAAATGACTAACACTTCTTTTCTTGTCTGAGTGTGTGTAAGGAAAACTGTCCACAGCCTGAAGGCAGCTTCTCAGCAGAGACGGTTCCTGTTAAGGTTAGTGAAATTTACCTGTGTTATAACCCTGGCTCCTTGTTTATCTGTCTGTAGTTATCCTGCCTCCCTGTTTGTAAATAAAAACACAATGAGGTCAGGTGCTACAATTTTCCATCCAACTCCAGCTTATTTTTCTGTGATTCTATACTTTCCTCATTTTTCTTATTTTGCTAAACAGGTTTCCTGGAATAAGCCAAATAAAGACACAACAACCAGATCTCTTTCTTCAAAACAGTCCTCTGAATTTTAAGTGACAGAACTACTTTCTATGTATAATTATAAATTAAAAAGAGACAATTATAAGAAACATAGAGCTCATTTGTTCAAACCCAAGTAATGCTAACTGACTTTGTAAGAATCCTGATATCGTATGCCTTAATTTGCATCTTGCAAACTCATCTCTGATACTCACATATCAAGATGACATTCTCCAACTCTATAGTTGTTAGTTTTCCTTTCTTTATGCAGTCAATAAACATTTGTTCTAAAAAATCTATATTCTCATAACCCCAGAGGTGACTCTTCCCATCAGCCAACCAAGCACACTTGTCTCTACTGATCATGACAAAGGGACAATATTGAGTCTTCCTCAAACAATGAAGAAAATCCATGTGCCTTTCTCTTAGAGCAGTGTGGCTGATAATTTGTTTTTCCCTGTGGATAACTTGTGAAAGGGAGAAAATCCAGTGGCCTTTTCTCCCTAAGGTTCTAGTGCAGACAGATATCACCAAGGTAAGGCAGCTCTTCCTGGGCTGACTCTCTTATTCATGATATTTCTACTCGTGATCCGCAAGAATAGCCCACAGGGAATGTCAAAAGCACAAAGTAAGTGAAGCTACAGTTTTCTGAAGGTATGAATCCTTTGCCTGTACTCATGTGGGGCACCTGGGAATGTTTCCTGGGGCCTATTTCAAACATGGTGGGAAGAACCTACCTGTAGATTCAAGGATGTCCAAAACATAAAGGGGCATTTTAACTGTCAGGAGCTCTGTTAAGAGTAGCAAAAATACCAGAATCAGCTATGAGGCCACAGGTTTTCGAACATGCTTGACTAGACTGGGGATAAGTTGGATGCAGTCTGGTCTTGGAGTCAGACTCTGCCTTGAATATTGGTATTCCAAAAAGTTCACACCGTCTTTGGTCATGCAGCTCTGAATCCTAGCCTCTTGTGCCTACAATAGCTATTACTGCCTTAAAATTACCCATCAGATTAACTAAAGTAAACTTTTGACAGATTTCTTCCTAATTACCTCCCTATCCCATCTCTTTCATCAAGCAAATCTCTCAGTTTCCCTACAACAAAGCCCTGGATTCAGCTTCCTGCCTTCCTTTTCTTGGAGCAGTTACTTTAGATAGCTTTCCCCCTGCCCCTTTGAGACTTAAACAAAGATCCAGGAGTGACTTACTCAAGGACCTCCAAGCCATCCCTCTGAAATGCAAACATTAAAAGATAGCCTCCATCTCCCAGTGAGCAAACAAGAGGGCCTAATCACATTGGCACCCTTTTCGTTAACTTACCTTGCCATTTAAATGCCTCTTTTTTGTTTCCCTGGATGAAAGTGTCTTGACCTTATTGCAATAGCCTTCAATAAATCTTTGCAGCTTCACACTCTTCCTCTGGTGGAATTTCCTTCTCACAGGAGAATTGCCCTACCTGACTTAAAGGTGAATGTTCTTCTCTTACTTATCCAGTGGGCTTGTCCCATGGTTCCAACTTTCTGTATCTTCCCACCCAGTTGTTTTACACTTGAGAGTGTAATGTCTGAACTTTCAGGACAACTACTAAACAAAAATTTGCTTCAGTAGTGCATTATGGTTTCTGAGGTTGGCTCTGGTCTGATGGCATAAGAAGATTCAAATGTTTTCCATAAATATGATAAGCTTTTCTGGAATTCATTGTTTGGCTGTATTGAGAAAAAGAACAATCATGAGGAAGAATCAATCTTTAAAAGACAGCCTTCACTGGTTCCCTGGTTGTCTCTCTACTTCCATTTTAAGACTAAAGGACCTTATAATTCATTAGATAATTTTCAGACTTTTGAGACTCAGAGGGTACTAGTAAACACTGAGACAACATTCATAAGTAGGAGTTTCTTAATGAAGCTAATATTTAAGATCATTATTTGATGATATCCATGAAGGCATTTGTAGTCTTCAGTGATCAGAGGGATACAAGTTTGCATTGCATCTTCACCTGGATGCACACACAAGCCAGCAAGCTGCACACACCTTCTCTAAACTTCACCCACAAACAAAAGTGGAAAAGATCATAAAATCATATCCATCCTATGAGGAAACTTGGGATCAGAGTGGACCCTGTTCATTCCTGTTTCCAGGAACCACAGTCTCAGTCAATCCTTCATTGGTCAAGTTTCTCCGGGATCTTTTCTCAGACACCTATCCCACATCCTTTCTTTAATCATTTATGAACAGAAAAGGCTACTCCTCTCTTCAATGGCAGCCCCTCTCATCTGTGAATTTTGCTGCTCGTGAGAAATGGTTTGTCCACAGGCAAAATATCTTTAAAAAATAAAAAGAATGAAAAGAACATGTAAAAATGGCTTTCTCACATTGCCAAGTTTAATTTCTTGTTAGCTGTATGTATATATGTATGTATGTATGTATGTATGTATGTATGTATGTATGTATGTATGTATGTATGTATGTATGTATGTATGTGTGTGAGTGTGTGTGTATGTATGTATGTATGTGTGTATGTATATTGCTTGGAGTTCAAGTATATTTGTGTGCAATTAAAGGCTCTAAAATATTTGGTTGGCTATCAATAAAATTTTCTGACATGGTTTTCTTCTGGGCAGAAATATCTGTATATGCTCATACAAAAATCAGTGTGCCACATGAATAAATGGAAGCTCACTCTTCTGTCATCCTTCAAACATTTTACGGCTCAGAAATCAGGGAATAGGGGGTTTCCTGGGAAAATGCAAAATATAAAATTTTGTGCCATTCATCTTACAAAAGAATCCCAAGTTTCTTCCCTTGTTACTTTCTTTCCTTATTCTTTCTTTCTTTCTTTCTTTCTTTCTTTCTTTCTTTCTTTCTTTCT
>LOEQ01007093.1:0-57850 GCA_001685075.1 Bramus lutescens | reverse complement strand
TTTAAAGATCTGAAAAGAACTGGTGATACTTTAGTTTACTCAGTGTTTTTTTTTATTTTTATTAGCACAGACTAGCAATTTACAAGCTACAAAGACACACACATGCACCCGTGCATGCAGATGCACACACACACACACACACACACACACACACACACACACACGCATAAGGCACATGGGAAAATTGGAATCCCTACCTTTGAATTGACGGTGTGTTGTGCTTAGCCTGTTTGTTCTTACTACAGATGCCTCATATCTATGTTTTATAATTTGTGAATCTTTGAAATCGAACTTGGCTCAGTATTATATTTAATGCTAAAATTCCTCAGAAGCCAGCATCATTTAGTAGCTTTAATTATTTTCCTCTTCTTAAATACTATGATGTTCTATGATTTTATGATGACCAATGATTTCCACTTTACTGAATTATTTTGATATCTTGACAGTGTTATGGCCCTTTTAAAATAACAGGTCTGTTCCACATAATTATTTGTGATGGCTAAAATATGTATCGACCTTCCTAATTGCACACACAGCCAGCGTAACTTTCCTGGACCATTAATGGCCATTGTGCAACTGAACAATTAGTCTGAGACCTCAATATGTTCCCATTTATCAAACATTCCTAAGAAATTATACTGCAAATGGGAATTTTATTTAAAAAAAACTTAGAGTATTATAAAGAAAAATATTTAGGGACCAGAAATGGTAAGATATGTAATTTTTCTGACAAAACATTTTTCTAAATTTCTTTCAAAAGAACAGGTGATAACACAGCACTATACACAGGCAAATAAAATTTAGACAAAGACCACATCACTTGTTTTTTTTCCGCAGTAGAATCTTCTCTCATTAAAACCAATAAGAACAAGCTAAATATAATATTTTGGTTACAAACTGTTATGTTTCGATTGAGGAAATACCAGCATGGTCCAAAAGCACGATTCTCTTTCTGACTAGACTGTTTTCTCTTTTGTATTTTGTAACTTAGATCCAGAAATACTAATCTTCCTATGATTTATACTTTTTACCTGGTAACATCCTTCTCCACCGTGTCTCATGATATAAACTCAGGATACAAAAGGGTAATCATATATTTAATGAGTACACAGTTAATGCTGCTCTGTGTGTGGGTTAATTTTGCACCCACAAAGACTCATGAGTTGTGATATGGAACCTCAGGGTGGTCATACTAGGAGGTGAAAGCGGTGGGAGGCCCATTGTTCATAAGGAACTAGGCCAGTACCTATGGGAATCTTGAATCTTGAATTTTGTGACTTTGGTGTCTGCCCTAACCTTTGGCTTTGTGTTTATTTTGTGATTTTTCTTCACAAATATTGCCCTTTGTCAGTATATCCTCCCCAAGCCGATGTGCTAACAACCTTAATTGTACAACCTCCAAAACTGTGAGTTGAATAAAGAAATATACCTCTGCTATTTATTATTGTACTGAAAGCAAAGTAGTAGGATAGATGACATGATTAATTAATTTAATTTGACTAGGTGCCTATTACATCCTAATTGTATGTCTGTCAAGCACCAGAACCTTTTTATTTTTTACACCACAGTCCTTATCTGGCTGATGTCACACAGCTCACAAGTAGTTTTACAAACTAGACCTGCATTCTTACTCTAGTTGTTTATAATATAAGGGTTTTCAAATCACCACTCTGCATTTTTTCCATGAATTAGATGCTGGTGTAGGGAAGAACCTTATATACTCTTAATTGCATCTCTGCTTTATGTCATTCTTATATAAATGAAAGTGACAAGAGATATTTTTCTCCTTATAAATCAGAGCAAAGCTGGTGCATAGGTCGCTAAGCAGGTATTGCTATCATCCCATTCTCCTAGTATATAGATTCCTGATACAGAAGCAAGGTGAGAGAAAACACTTGTTAATAAGAAAAACCACAGATTTTGCATCTTATAGCTTGTATCAGTTTATTACCTCAACCAAACCTTAGCTCCTTTGTCAGTGTATTTAGTTTTACTCCTGGAACATGACAGATGTCATTGATGTGAAAGGAAAGAAATGTAAAATTAAAAAAAGAGAATGAGCAACAGAGACACCCAAAGTCCCTGCAGCTTACTCTTTTCCACAGGGACCCCTCCATCCCCATGTGCACTGTGGAGCAGACATAGCCAGGAAAATCATAAGCTATTTCCAGAAAAGGTATGTAGATGACTTCCTCTTTTTGTTTTAGACAGCATATTATTCATATTGTCCCTGGCACCAAAGGATAAATTAGACTGTCTGAATAGTCTTGGCAAAATAGAAGCTATAATGGCAAACTGAGTTATAAAGGATTCTGAATGAAATGCAATAAAGCATGTAATAGTCAAGATCAACTCAAGTTAAACTCGAGGAAAAGTCCATTGCTTTCAATTTGTCTGCTACATGGCACACAGTTTCCTGTTCTGGAATAAAGTGGTGTGAGCATAGCACCTTCATCATGGTGAACTCCAATCCACAGTGCATGATGAGGAGTGTGGCTTGAGGGTGGAGAAAATAGGTTATTGCACAATACCAAAGTTGGCTGATAACTTCATCATGATCACTATCTTCTCAATAATACTGTTGAAGAAAGTAATAGTGTTTTCATTTGCTTTCCATTGCTGGGATAAAGCAGTATGATCAGAAGCAACTGTGGGAGGAAAGATTTTATTTGATTGACACGTTCTGATCATAATCCATCAGGAATGAAATTCAGGGCAGATTCTGGAAATCAGAAACTAAAAGAGGAGCCATGAAGGAAAACTTCTTACTGACCTGCCATCTAGTCCTGGTCTGCTCAGTTTGATTTCTTATACTACCCATCAATGTTTGCCCAGAGGTGGTACTTACCCCAGTAGGTGGAGCACTCCCACATCAATCATTAATCAAGAAAATGGTCCACAGGCTTGGTTATATGCCATCATCTCAGTGAAGAACTCTCTTGCAAATGACTATAAGGTGCATCACATTAACAGAAATAAATAACAACAACAAAAAATCCAAGTCCTCCAAACAAACAAACAAAAAACTATCTAGAAATAGTCACTTTGGTGAGATACTTTTACAACTGAATAGTGAACTGCCATTGAATCATAGTAGAGACATGTAGGAGCCTTTCCTGTTGAGACTCTTGGTTTTAATTGCTTTAAAATGAATGTGGCTGATTGATACCAAATCTGATCACTAAGATAGTCTCATTAATTTAGAGCATTGCTCTGTGTTTTTTGTCATTACTTTAATATAAATCACAGTTGTTACATTCTAAAGAGGGTTGCTTTACTTATGCATTTAGAAAATGATTTAAATTCTCAATAAATGCAGACCCCCAACACATTTTACACATTCCTAATGTTTATGCTTTTCAGTCATACCAGATTCAAATCACTAATAGCTGTTCTCAAAGAAGGTTTTATAGAAATCTAACCCAAAGTGAAATGCAATATACTACAACATCAATGACCAGTCACCTATTTCTCTCACTAATGGGAACATTCTGTCAAGATGCAGGTGATTTTGCAGACTTACTTTTTGTTGAAGGTTGCCAAAACAGGAAATGAAATCAAAAGGAGAGAAAAGTTTATTAGTAAGCTTGCTTTTAGAGCTGTTATCATTTTATTCTTGAAGCAACATTTTGCACAGAAAGAAGGAGTAGCTATGGAAAAGTGGAGAGCATCATGTTGGAAAGAAAGTTCCCTAATCTGCTAAAGCATGTTCAGGTGTGGAATTACTCACAATGACAGAGAACTAAGCTGTTTCATTATTGAGGCAAGACATGACTTAACATTAGAATGTGTTAAAATCTGGAGGGAAGAAAGTAACTGGAAGCATTTCAAGAAGGGGTGAATAAAATAAGCAATAAACAGCAAGGAAAATGGTACCTTCAGGCATAAGGCTCAGCTACATGTCAAATGTTAATTGAGTAAGCTCCTGAGGCTTGCCTTATGCTTAAAAGGAATGTATCATATTTCTGATGGGGAAAAAAAAGCTTCCACTCCAAAGCCATCTCTCAATAAACCAACTTCATTATTTACCTGTTGTTTAGTCAATAAAAGTAGGTATTATCCTCTCCTCAATTCTGTGTTTTTGTTTTCAAGTTTCTGTTCATTCAAGTATCCATCAATCTTAGCAGGAATAAAAAGCAGAAACAATCCCACAGAGCTTTCCATGCTCCTATCTGTTTTTGTCCTTCCATTCTCCTTTTGTCTACCCTATATTTAGTTATCCTATTTTTAGCCAAACACATTCTTTCTATCCACTGATTAAAATCCTATGTTGTTTGAACAAAACAAAATTTTCCTGTTAGGTCCCCTAAGTTGGCCCGACTTTTTCCACATCATACTGACTGGCCCACAGCTTGGCACTACCCTACATGGACCAGAAAGCATCTTCATCTGAGAGAAATCTGTAAGAGTCTTGACTGTGTCTACTGGGTTGCACCAATTGTGTTGTGTCTCCATTTTATCTTCATTCCATACATCCCTTTCAAGGGTTTGATAGAGTGAGAATGTGAGTTGGGAGGTGAGAGAATTCTGAAAATCTATACGTTAAGAGCTTTCTTCACTAAATATTTATACTTTTATCTCTATTGCACACATACCACAGTTTCAATGGTTAAAGCACAATGCTTTCAATGAGAAATAAGTGAGGGAGATGTCCAGAATCAAAATGGAAAATATGAGAATGAATGGAAATTTAACTGACTAAAAAGTATTAATCATCAACAAAATAAGAGCAAGGGTGTTCATATGCACCTCGCTCCCATTAAGCTGAGAATGTCTCAACATTAATGCGAACAAGCATTCCATTTCCAAAATGTAGTTCCCATCTTTCTCTACTTAAAAATAATGCTTAATATTTCCGTTCTAGTAGACATGATGTTTAAACATCAATATAATTTATAGACTCATCCTTAAGACATGGCAAAGGTATGAATGAAATGAATTTCCTTGCAGATACGTTTCAAGAAAATTTAGGTTTTGCCAATCAGATATTTGTACATGACAGCTGCATGTGGAAGACAAGATAGGTACTCTCGTTTTAAGTACCTCATCCGACTAATTTTGTTTGTTTTTAACTTTTGACGGAATTTTTTTTTTCATTTGTGTTTATGCATGTGGCCCTGTGTTCACATGTATGCACAGGCATCAACAGTAGCCAGAAAAGTTGTCAGGCATCCTGGAGTTGGAGTTACAGGTGATATTGTGGTTCTGGAAAATAAGTTCAGGTCCTCTGCAGGAACAGCAAGAACTATTAGTCACTAGGCTCTCTCTCCATCCCTTTAGCCATATTTTATGTTCCCAGTCTCAGGTGACAGGATTTGCCTGCATTCTACTGTTTATATTACAAAGTATAAAAAGTTTATAAGTAACTATTTTCCTTGGAAATGGCTAAATGTCTGTATGTAGTACAAACTAACTATAGTTGTACAAATGTTTGTAGACCACTTGTATACTAGCTAAATGTCTGTATTTAGTACCAGCTAGCTACGTTTGAACAAATGGCTATAGACTACTTGTATACTAGCAGGAAGTCATAAGTGAAAAAGGCTCCAACTTTACCTAAGTGGTTGGTTTTGTAATTCACTTTATAATATCTTAAAAGCAAGCAATATAAAACATATATTGTTGCTTTGAGAGCTCCTATGCTTACTGATATCTGAAAAACATTATCTTCGTGGCTGTATAATTTCTAAAACTCCAAGATGCTTCAATATTTAATAAAAGACATTTTATTTATATTTTAATTTATATTTACTTAGCCATCAGATATATTGAGATTCAGGGGGTTTGTATTTATACATGTCCTCCTGAAAAATGGAATTATATTCTATACATTTATTTATTAGAATTGAATGGATATATCATTAAAATATATTCAACAATTTTTGGGAGACCTTAGCTAATGCTGTTTATTGTATATATTTCTGTTAGTTCATGCTTTAGATCTTAGTCCTATCAGTTTTCTTCAATGTTTTTCAAAGGAATTTTTTTGGATACTGGAGAACAAAGTATACTGTTAAATACTATAGTGAAAATATATGGAATATCTATTTGTTGAATGGAAGAAAGAATATTATGTTAAGTCAAAGTTAGGGTTACTGTGACAAAAATCTGAGATAATCAAGTTAAAAAGAGGAAATATTTATTCTGGCTTGAAATCATTAGATGTTTTCATCCATGATAGGTAACCTGGGCCTATACTGAGAAGTACTGCAAACAGGATTGAAAAGTAGAGAAGCTCTTCACTTCCTGGTTGCCAAGAAGCAAAGGAAAATCTGAAAGACTCTAGTCCCAGAATCTTTTTCCAGAGCACAGTCTCAATAGCATTTTCTCCATTAGTTGTTTTGTTGTTGTTGATGCTGATTTTTATTGTGCTCTACATTTTTCTCTATTTCCCTGCCTCTTCCATTCCCTTCAGCCCTATACTTAGGTCCCCATGCTCCCGATTTACTCAAGAGATCTTGTCTTTTGAAAGGTTGCACTATAGGGTAGGTACACATGGGCCTAGCAACAACATTGCAGAACAAATTGTTGAAATAAATGCAAGGAGGAAGCACAAGCCAAAAGTGTTTTTTTTAATATTCAGTAACTTTGAACTAATACAATGTACAAGTCATTACAAATTTGAACCACTTTTAGTAATGTTTAAAGGACTCTGAAGAGATAGAGAGTAGTGAAAGACCTAAAAGTGAATAGTAGCAGTCCTGCACAGGAGGAAACAATTGCATGTAAAAGTTAGAAATGTGCTTCACCCTTGGTCCAAAGACAGTCCTGGTCCTTCTAAAAAAGCAAGTGATTTTTAGGTATTTAGGAAAAGTGATACATAAAACATCGTAAACCAAAATGGCATATTATTTTACTTCAGATAGTAAACTAGTCTTTTAGTAAACTCTGCCCTATAGGATTTCATATCAGTATTGAATATTTCCTTCATGTATTGAGTTATCATGAATTACCAATATGGAAGCAGAGACTGCAGGGAAAACTTTTAAGGGACTGAACAATGTTTCTAAGGAAAAGTGGTTATTGCTTAAGAAACATTTTTAACTGCTCACCATGATCATCTTTTGGTGGAACTGGAAAACAACAGAAAGACCTGTAAGTTCATTTAAAATCTTAAATAGAAGGTGGAATTCACAATAATGATTGAAGGATACATAACAAAGTGCCTAGAAGTTCCATCTTGAGTGCATTCTGAATTCTCTCCTTTTAAACACTTCGCCCTTTGTGGCCCTTTCACTTCATTATGTGATATTCCCAGGGCACAGCATTAATTTATCATTGCATTTTCTAACACTTAAACATACACGCTGTTTGAAACACTCTTCTCAATACTTAACAAGAACAAAAGGAATGCAAGACGCCCTGTCCAAAGTGTTTAAATCTATCTGATGCAAGGGTTCTGACAAGACACCTATGGAACAAGTCTGTCACCTTCATTGCCTCTACTTTAATTGGCAAATGAATATTTTCCCACAGCACTTTAAGAGCAATTATTTTCCACTTTTCATTGATTCAAAGACCAAGAAAATCCACTTAAAGCACATGAACTGCAATAGACTAAGATGAAAAAGCTCTGTGTTATCATCATCAAGCCCCTTGTGCTCAAGAACTCTCAATCACACTGGCACTGAAACTTGGCCACGCTGTGAATCAGTTTGTGTTATAAACATTTGTAAAGGTTAATAACCTTTGGCTTATAGATAAATACGTGAGAAAAAGACATCTTTTATTGCCTTCTCTATATGCTGGTACTTGTTAATGGTACATGAGATACCACTACCTAATTTCATAGACTCACCAATTTGATGAATGGCAGGTGAAGACATATGAAACAGGATTATTAAATTTGCACATTTACAAAAGAAGGACAATTAAAATACCAAATGAGAATTTAATTGAATTACCTCCCGACATAATAGGAAATTGGAGGGCACAAGTAGAATCTTAAAGAATATGAATAAGACTTGGAATAAATCTCCTGAAGAAATTTGCCTGGAGAGTTGGGGGGATGGCAGCAAACACACTGACACACATACAGACACAGACACACACGTACACATTGGCATTCAGCTCTTAAAGGTACTGAGATGTTGAGTATTGAAGAGATAGACACTATACCATGGTGTATTTAAGAGGTGGAGTTTATTTAGTTGCGCTGTTGGTGGCCATTTATATTTTACACAACTGTGTTCTCGCTCACCCATGACTATAAGCCTGATGCAATCACGTGACCTTCTGCCACTCTTACAAACATACCGGCTTTTCCATTTTTCAAGAAAGAGCAATCTAAAAATTCCATTCCAGACCTTTTTTTTCTAAAGTCCTACATAATATAGTTAAGATTAACTGCAACTCTTTATATGGAGGAAAAAGAAAAACCTGTAAAACATAAGATTGTCTCAAAACATACTAAATACTTCAGAGTAGAAAAAGATTGTAAAATGCATAGGCATGTCCAAAGGGTAAAACTAAATTAATTTAGGATATGCATGCTTTTAATTAAGCACAAGAAATAATTCTCTAATCATTATAAAACTGTACAAACATGAAGTGCTTTCTCCTGTCTTCTAAGGTAAAGACCTTAGGGACTTATGTAGACAATGGTTATCTGTGCAGACTGCATACAGCAACCTATTCTACAGTGTAAAGGGTGACTCTTAGAGTGTCATCTTTAAGTGAAAAATATAAATTTCAAATATGAAACTGTATATATATATATATATTATTAAGTACTCTACAAATTAGAGCAAAGTGGTTATTTTTTTCTTACTCAGATTCTCCCTGCTACTTAAATAAACAAACCACTGTCTATTTTATCTATTATTATTTATGTTCTTGTGATTCAGGTATAAGTGAAGTAATAAATGTGAAAAACAGTATTTGCAGGGGTGATTTTTACTCATCAGATTATGCATATCAGTTAGGAAAAAGTTATATATAACTTATATCTAATAGCATCTCAAAATATTTTAAGGTTATGTTATAATATATCTATTGTACCATATATACTTCTGTGTAAGAAGAACATTAAATTCAGTAAGTTCACACAATAATATCCACAAATAATAATAATAACTAGAAAATCTTTCTGTAAGGTATATTTTCTGTCTAGAAATATCAGACAGAATTATCTTTTGCATACAATTTATTTACCATTTTTTATACCTTAACCAAGCAGAATTTGATCATTAAAGAATTTTACACATGGTTAAAATAGAACAACAATACATTTTTGGTAGTTGCCAATACCCCACACTCTCACTTATGTATAGAAACAATTTATATTTTCAGTATAGATGGATTTTTAAGGTAAAGTGACAAGTAGATTCTGATTCATGAAAATTAAGAATTCATTTTAGCCCATGAGATTGCTGATAGGTAAATCTTTTTCAGACAAGTTTCTGTATATGCATTCTTTATAGACTTCCTGAATACATACATTACTGTGTGCAATATTAGTATTTATAGGATATCTGTCATTTTCATTAAGTTTATAATCATGGGAGAAGAAGCTTAGCATTTGATTGTCAGGAAATTTCTCCTGAGTATCAATCAATGGGTAATCTGAAGAAAACTTAACCACAGTCACGGTCTTCAGATTCTGCTTTCTTCTGGAAATAACCTATAGAAAAACATCATTCACTAGGTATGTATAATTTGCTTCCTTCCAGTAAGTTCTGCTTTCTACTTCCTGAAATGGAGCCTGCCTCTTCAAGCCCCAAAATAGAATCCGATATTAATCACCATTAATTGATATATCATTGGGGTGTTAAAGCTTTCATTATATTCAGTGTTATACAAAATTAATAGACAGCACACATTTTTTGCAACAGACTGTTGTTCTTGTTTTATAGGATGCTTCTGGGTACTGGATGCTTGGTTATAGTTGGTATCTCTTTTTCATTTCAAAATAACTATACCAAATATTTGAACCCAAACCTTTATGTCAATTATTTTTCCAAATTAGAGATTTAGTAACTATTTGATAGATTCGTTTTACTAGCACAGTTTTGGTAAATCATAGTAAGTTTTTTTCCTTAATTGTTCTTTTTTCAGGTTATTATTGTTCAAATTCATTAATATATCATGAAAGTAATTCATTTAAAATCCATAGTGTTTTGGTAAATATCCTGTTACATTATTTGTAAAGTTCATCTTGCGTACCCAAACTCTGTACTGACTCTAATGACAATTAGTTTTATACTGAAAGAAGATGAACCAAAAATATAATAAACCAAGTGTTTGCATTGTGATTTAAGTCAAAATACTTGAAGCTGAGTTCGGAAAGTTACTCTTGTCATTTTCTCAGAAGAAAATGCAAACAATGGAAAGATAAAATGAAGTATTGTTTCCTTGGAGTAAATGTTAATAAAAACATGAATATAATTTAAGTTTTAAGGCTCTTTCCTCCAGTATTTTTGCTTGAGTCAGTATCATCCCTTTCCTAGGAAGAGACAGAAAGACACAAAGACACAGAGTTAGGATTTTTTTTTTTGAAATACAGAAGAATTGTTGCCTTTAAGGCTGCAACTGACACTGGAATTTTTAGCAAGCCCTAATCAATCACGACTCTTGAAAGGAGCTATTAGAATATGATATGAAAGTCAGGCTGTGTGACATGAACTTTCCCAAAGCCATCACTGGCAGCAGCTCTCTCTCTGAGGGCACATTTTCTTCTGCTTTACTTTGAAAGAGGAGTGTGAATGCTTCCAAGTTCTACCAAGAGCAATTTTTAACCTATAAATAAGCCGAGTGTTTAGAATTGGGATATTATAAAGAGCATTGGTGAAAGGAATACTTTAACATACTCAAAAGATATAACATAAAGACAAACAGTAGCAGATGAGTAATTAGCATAACCCATCTTTTAAAGAAATCTACAGAGATTAATATTAGCTTCACATCTATATGACTAAATGATGCTTCACGCTTATATCAAATGGGGTTCACAGATCTAAGACACATATTCAGCTGAATTTGATTGAAACGTGTTCACTGTATTCTCATTTACTTTCCATTCCTGTTTGTTAATCAAGGAAAGTAATTTCAACAGTTACACAAACTGGGTAATGCAAATGATCTCGGGTGGTTAAAGGTGACAGAAAACAGCCATCTACAAAAGAAACAGACTTGCAGTAAGTTGCTTCCTAAGTAAACAAATAGTTCAGTTGGGTGTAGTAAGAACAGTAACTGTCAAAAATAGCAACTTTTTCTTTTTGAATTTGAACTGTACATATCAGTTTCTTAACTCATTCTGCTTTGCATCATTTTTTTTTATTTTCCATGATTCTTAACACAATCTTGTGAGCTGGCTGATAACAGAGAGTTCTGTTGACCAATGTACAACTATCCCACTCCCAAATACACTCCTGATGTGAAAATTTTAATTTTAGAAGAAACTTACTGAGAAACAGCACAAGTGTGTGTGTGGGGAGCGGATCTCTCCATATCACATCTGCCTAAAGCTGTCACTGAGCTCTTGTGCAAAGGTGTGTGCCGTTTGCTACTCCTGGTGCTGGAAGCACACAACCCTAAAAATGAGAAGCCACGATTAAGTCTGCACAATGAACCCGACCCTAAAATAAGAAGCCATAATTGAGTCTAGTAAGAAAGCCTCGGTCTGTTTGCCCTGTCTCTTAGAGTCATCTCCCTCTTAATTACCTGCACAGAAGCCTAAATCTCTCCTCCTGCTGTCTGGTCTGTTTCTTCTATTGACTGCATTCTGCTAGCATGAGAAGTAAGGCCTGGGGTTAACAACTTCTTTGTGTTTTCACTGTTCTGTGAAGCGCCACATACATAGGAATGTTACTAAATGTATACACTGTTTCTACCATAAATATGTCTTTTGTCACAACAGCACTCAGACTTCAGATGTACTGGAAAGTACATTTTCTCCTCTATATTCACTTTGTTTAAATATTGGATTACATGATATTAATGTCATAAAAGATGAGTCTGTGTTCAAATTTATGTAATTCTGTGACGTTTACTTCACATACTTCCTATTAAGTATGAGACGTTTTATTTAGAGTTTGGCAACTTACTATAAAGGAGCATTCCTAAATGATGTGGCTCCTAATCCCCAAACAGAATATACTCATTAATGCTTAAGGAATCAAAGTCAATGAAATCCAGAATTCCTAAAAATCAAAACTATGAAAAACATATTCCTAAATAATTGCAATCCTGAGTGTTGGCTTTGGAAACTAAAATCCTTCAAACCACGATCATTTCAAGCAGGGGAAAGACTGAATGAAATGTATGCAAAGAGAGATTCTAGGTAATGTACTATTGCTTCAGGTCTACCCAGACAGCTCCTAAATTCCTCTCTCCTGCATTGCTTCTGGTCCTTTATGCATAGCATCATGCCTGCCTTCAAAAACTGATATCCATCAGAAAACCAAGTGAAATTGCCAAGCTATGTAATCTTGGAAATCAAAGACACTTGCTGGTAAAAATTTACACCACTGTCTTGAAACAGATTAAGTAGATTTATTTGTATTATATTTCCTATGTAATAAATACACGTGTGTATATTCATATTGATTATTCTTGATTAGCAATTTGGCTACCATAGAAATGCAGAATGTATTTTTTACACTTGATTCAACATAAAATAATTATTCACAGCACTGTCTCTGACATATTAAGCTTTTAAAATTATCTTTATTGATTCATTTTACATTCTAAATCAAATATATGCAACAGGTATCTTGCTCAGTCTTAGGGAACTGCACATCCATCATGGTGTTTAATAGATCATTGAAAAGAACATGGGTCATAGCATTTCTGATAGCCACAACTGTAAAACAGTCCATACAGGGACCAACTCTGTGAACTTGTATTTTTCAGGTGTTGCCCATTTTCTATTGTAGTTTTTTTTTTCTTGTTTGCAACTGCTGTAGTATACCTGATAGTATGGATCTACAAGTGTGTATGTGTTCATTTATGTGTGTGTATATGTATATGTATATTATTGTTAAATTCACTATATAAAGTAGTCAGTAAAGTGTTTTGTCTTGTTTTTGTGTTATTTAAAACATTGTTTGAAAATCTTTGGAGTTTAAAAAGACTATTTTTTCAGAATGACAAGAAACAGGTATTTTTTTCCCTTTCAGAATTTTAAGCATTAAAATTTATGAGTTTAGTGCTTCTGAACTTTTGGGATTTCAATATTTTGTGTAATGGCAAATGAAATTATATCTTTCAGTATTATAGCTAAAATTTTGCTATACATGTTGAGTTGGTATTCTCGGGCAGACCTAACTTAGTCTAATATTTTAGTACACAGTACAACTGGTTCTTTATTATTTATTGACAATAAGGTATTTCTCAGAATTGAGACTACATGTAATTAATAAATGTTCGTGAAAAATACAAAGTAAATTTGATTTCTGTATTTCCTTACTAATTTTTTACTTTATAATTGTTTTCAATCTGTATTTTTAATAGAATGTATGTGGATCAAGAAGAAAATATGTAATAATATTTCAAATGTTAATTTCCTTACAAGTAGTTCTGTATCCACGGAAGTTTAAAATTTCTCTTCCTAGAAATATAGCTATATAATCTATTTATGCCATTTGCAATATTAAAATATATTTATATTGCAATGTATTTATATTCTAATGATTATTAAATGTGTGTACTATATGTATTATATATAAATTGAAGATGAATATTATATTAAAACATTGAGATATAAGTTTGATTTATTGACATATATATTATACCGTACATATGAATTGTATTTTTTTCATGTTTATCTCAGAGTTAATCAACAATATGAAGGTGAACATGTGCTTTATTACTTGGTACAGTTTTCTTTCCATACCTTTTTTTTTCTCAGAAACAACATCAATAACTGAGAGCCAAAATAAATTTTCTTCTTCTACCACACCAAGTATTTCAGGATACAAATAAGGCAACAATTACATATTTGTATATATATCTATGAGGATTGTTACTACTTTCAGCTTCATTTTTTTTGGTCAGTTATTTAATCATTATGTAAAAGAAGCCGAAGCAACAGAATGAATATAAAATAAATTGTCAAAAAAAGAGAAAATTTGATTGAAGCAAGTTTTTATCTGAATTGGTAACAATGCAGCCATTCTATGGAAGCTTAAGGGGAAAAAAAGACATAGCAAAACACTGAAACACAGGATGTGGGCAATGGATCCAGCGTTTTACATCACAGCATCAAACCTGACATTTAGGAAAGTCACACATTCGAATCAGGAAAGAACAAGTTACTGCTGCTATAAGAAATACATCCCTGAAAAAAACTGCTCTAATATCTTTTAGTATCCATACTTTACAGTGACAATTGTCCCACCCTTGTCTGTCTTCAAGGGTCATCTGGAAATCATTTCTACATTTCTAGTATTTCACGGACAGTAATTTAATATCTATTTGTGGCTCATAATAAAGTGTTCACCCCTAACTGGGGTAAAGGACTGTCATTTAAAGTCTATGGGCAGGACTGCAACTGAATTCCTCTACCAATAGGACCTTTGTTCTCCTAAGACTTGATACAATCGATTTCCCAAGAAGTGATACGTGAATTGTAGCACACTCCCCAGTCCATGAAGAGAAAGAAAATAAGTGTTTCTCCCAGTGACTTGTATATTTATATAAACTAGTATCTACCTCAATTTCAATTCTTTAGTATTGATAACCTAGAATATCTCTACTAATAAATAAAACTATAAACAAGGAAGATGCTGTCTTTTCTTCTTTTTTAAGGAATCCCCTAAAATCCTTCAATTATCATTAAAGCTGTTTAGCAGTTAAATCTTTATTTCCACTACCACCAAGATGAGCATTACAACTCCATCATTTCATGTCATCGTAGTGTGTTTTAAAAGAACACTGGAACACCAGGGGTTTTGTGCCAACATCAGCATTGATTTTCTTTTTAATTATTCATGTCAGGACAAAGGAACAATAAACTTGTTTTTCAATAACACATTGTCAAGGCTGGAGAGATGGTTCAGCATTTGAGAGCACTAGTTGATCTTCCAGAGGGCCTAGGTTCAATTCCCAGCACCCACATAGCAGTTCACAACTGTCTGTAACTCAAGATCTGATACCCTCACACAGACATACACACAGGTAAAACACCAATGTAATTTTTTTAAAACCCACATTTTAACATTTATCTTTGAAATAAATCATTTAAATTCAGTTATTGATTGCAACTCACCTGAGATAAATTTTAGGGGAGTTTTATTTTACTGGCTCCTTTTGCCTTTCATCTATTTTTCCTTTGAAATCTCAGCCTTCTTTAAAAGGTAGGTCACCTCATCATAGGATACAATTTTATGACTTGGGTTGTGTCTACCAACAAGCAGTGTAGATACACAGAGAACATACTACACATAGACAAATGGGGACAGTCAAGAGATAATTAATTTCAATGGTTGTTTGATTTAGAGTACAGACCATGTACAAATGCCCCATTTTCAACTTTTCAAATAAATCTTGAGAATAAGAGAAATGGTATTTTTATCTCAAAATAAAGCTGCCCATACTGATTTGGAAAGCAACATATTGCTACTGAGATTGTTGCATGAGGTGGAATAATCCTTTTGTACACAGTAAAGATGTATCTTGCCAAGTCACCTTCTGAATGGTTTAATAAGGATATAAATTGCCAGTAGCTAGTCAGGAGGTATGGACAGGACTGCCAGGAACAGAGAGGAATCTGGAAAGAAGAAAGACGGAGAAGCAAGCCAAACACAGAACAAGTCTGATGCACAGAATGATATAGAGGTAAAAGCCATGTGGTAGAACATAGATTAATAAAAATAAGAGTTAATTTAAGTTGTAAAAGTTAGGAATAAGCCTAAGCTATAGGCTGGGTTTTCATAATTAATAGTGTCTTCTTGTAATTATTTGGGATTTGGCTGTTGGGGGAGAGAAAGACTTTCTACACTTCTACTGGGCACAAGCAAGAGAACACAGAGTAGTCAGTAATTTGCGACCACTTTGCTCCATGATCCAGTCTGACTACAACTGCCAAAGACTTCTTGGTTGTGGAGTCACGATCTTCAGATTCTTCTTAGTTCTAATCAAGAAAGTAATCGCTTGAAATACATAATACATGAAGCTCCGACTTTAATAATTTAGGGTAGCCAAAGGCTTAAAGCATCTATTTGGTATTTTTAAAAAATTCCTTTGTAGATATGAGAATCATTTGGTGTGTAACAGTTTTCTTTTCACTCACCAAAGCTGATTGTTAGAGGAAATTTTCACTTAGAGGAAGTGTGCAAGTTTGCTATTTTTAGTGAGACTCACAGATGGTCAACAAGATTGTCAGATCTTACTGTGTTAGAATAATTATTTTTCCAAATGTTCCTGTGATTGAATTCAATTTTATGTTAAATGAGTGTGATAGATAGGATACATTCTGTTTCTACAACTGTGTTCTACTTTCAAAGAAGAAAGAAACCTGCAAATAGGAGACCTACAGCTGGGACTTATATAAGGTAATTCTTTACAAAGATTAATGGTAGATGTTTTGCCATTTAAAAACTACCAGAAAGCTGTCATTTTGCTTATTTATAGAACTATATTTTCCCTAGAAAATAAATACTTTTACAGAAGTCCCTTTACTTCCCCCCTTCTTTTCTCTAAACTAGTGAAATTTATATACTTTTGTTGGGCTAGTTTGGCAAATAGGATTCAAATGAATTTTTCTCTCTGAACATAAAAATCCTCACAATCAAAGTGAGAGAAATATTTTATTTCAGCAAAGCTCAACCAAATTCAATATAATCATACCAGTATGTTACAAATTGAATGTGTTTCCTGCTTCAGTGAGAAAACCCACAAAGTACATAAGGCCTCAGCACTAGTGACATTTTGGTTTAAATTATTTTCTTTTGTAGACTGTGTGTGTTCCTTCTTTTGACAGACTACAGATCCAGAAAGGCTATTATGTCTTTAGATTTGCCTCCTTGGTGTCGGTAGAATAATTATATGAGTTTGCACAGCAAGCTGGTTCATAGTATATTTATTTTATTTTATCAACTGGTTGTGAGTCAGTTCCACAGTTGATAAGGTTGCATAGTTAGGCCTCTCAGAGTTTATATTTACTTGTATTTGCTTCAGTTACATAACATGGCAAAGCCAGATCATGGTAATCTAAGAAGAGATCCCAGTCCTCGATTTAGAATATTGTTATATTATTTTCTTATCATGATCATTTTAAAAATCTCATTGGCATTGGTACATGAAGAATTATATTATTTTGTTTAAACTATATATGTATGAATCTCAGGAATACTGTTAATTTTTCTAAATTAAGTAACAGGTAAATCATTGGCAATACCTAGAATATCAATGTGAATAAAACTTCCTCTGTAAAAAGCATTTGAGATTTTAGCAGATATCAGACAATGGTGATGTTTTGTTACTTTTTTTTTAGTTTTTCATAGACTTATTACTAAGGCTTGTGTCCTTTTGTCTTTCTTAGACCTTATGATATATGAATGTTCACCAAGCTCTCATTTAGTCAACAAGTAAACATGCAATGAGTATATTTAATACACATGCTGTGCTTTTAGCTTCATGTCAAGCACACAGTGGTGACAATGAAGAATTATTTTTGTTTTCTGCTGTAGATTCTGTAAATATTTACTGAATGAATGAACTCTCCTGCTACAGACTTCTAGTTGGTATCATTATGGTATGAATGACTTCTCTACCGCATTGCTTTGACTGCATTCCAAAATCAAGAGTTTAAATGTAACTGAGAAAAATATAAAAATAAATGGCAAATGGAATCATAAAGCTAAAATGAAATATTAAACTTGAGGAGGTCTATAGTTAAGTCTAAAGAAAGTTCTTTGCAAATTGTTTTGAAACAAGTGAAAGGCTTGAATTTGTAGGAATTTGCACCCTATTGCTATTGGAAGAGCTGAATAGTTGCTTTTGTTTCCAGAAAGTGACATACTAGAATGGAAAGCAAAGATGGGTTCCGCTATGAGTTGTTAATTTTCTTTAACTGTCCACACTTTTTTAAAAAGCTACTTTAGTCATTAGATTAGACATTTGTGTACTGATAATTAAATGAATGTGCAAGCTTATTTTTGCAGATGAGGTGTGCAAGTGTATGATGAACAAAAGTGAACGTGCAGAGGCCTTTGTCACATAAAAGAACCCTGAACAGAGTCAGATACCTCACTTTCTAGCATTGTCTGGTGACACATTGGAATCACCTACAAACATCAGAGAAAAATATAGAGCTGGCACCAACAGTGAGAAATAAAATTTCAGTGAAAATTGCAGGAAAAATGCAAGAGGGGTACAAAGCTCATTGTACTTCTAAAGCTGTTGTCTTATACAGCTTCTCTCCTTAAATATTGGCTTCTCTGGCAGGATCTGAACTTATGACGAGCCAATCTCAGGCCTTTATTCCCCTTGTGGACCATGGAAATGACTTAAGTGATTTTGATCATCATAAGCCCACAGTCTCCTGTTCTGTAAGGCATGTAGCTAGGCTCAGGCCTTTATTCAGAATGACTTCCATTGCAGGTATATTCATTCCTGTCAAGTCAGTTTTGTTTGATCAATTTTCTCATCTAGAACCATGAGATCAATTTTAACGAGATCAAATGCATATTATATGTAAGTGGACTTCTCTTTCCTGACAGCATATTTGTGCATAGATAAAGATATAATCAAAGTGTACAAATCATAACTATGCAACTCTGTATACATAATACTACACACTGAACACTTTTAATTAATATGATACATAGATGCAAAGAAAACAGATTCTAAGTCTCAGAAAATAAAATAGTATCTTTCTCTCTCTCACACACACATCCACACATACATGTTTCTTTATAAATGTATTATATTTATTACTTTCTTATGTAGTAAAAATAATATAGATTGTCAAATTTTGCTTATAAGCACATATTGAAACAAGTATGCCTTTTCTTCCTTTTTAAAGAATAAAATGCAGTTATATAATTTCTCCTCTGCCTCTCCTCCCTCATATCCCTGTCATGTTGGATTGCTTAATATTGCCTACTATTGCCTGCATGTTTACATTTCTAAATTTGGCCAATCAGAATTGTATAACCAATCAGGGTATCATCTCTGGGAAGATTAATTTTCCCTCTCTCAACAGTCATTAGGTCCTCTGGTTCTTACAATCTGTAACATGAGGGGCCTGCTTGTTTGTGGGTTTCTGTCCTACCCAGTTCCCCCAGCTGTTTAGCCCCCAAGAAAATCACACAGAGATCTCTGTAAGTTATAAAGCTGATTGGCCCATTAGGTNCCTTCCCAGAATTCTCCTGTTCTCATTGCATCATTTCTTCTTCCTGTCTGATTTCCCCGCCTATACTTCCTGCCTGGCCAATCAACGTTTATTTAAAACATGATTGACAGATTGCAAACAATTCTCCCACACCAACAATCTTTGTACATTGCCATCTGCCATGTAACCTGAGTCTTAGGTGCACAAGCTGTTTTGTTGATATAGTATTGTAACATGGCATTCCACAGTTAATTGGTCTCTGCATTTTGATCAGTAATGGTCTCTATTTGCTGAAAAAAAAACTAAAACGAGCAAACAAACAAATAAAAATATGTTAAGACCATATGCTACAGTTGATCTTAGCCAAAAGTCACCTAGGATAGAGGCCAAACACAATTGGACAAAAAGGAAAACAAACAAACAAACAAACAAACAAACAAACAAATAAATAAATAAATAAATAAATAAATAAATAAATAAACTTACTAAAGATGTTTGCCATTGGGTTCCTCCCCGCAAAGCTTAGGAAACTTATGAAAGAGCAGGTGGAAGAATTATGGGAGCCAGGGGGATCAAGGAGACTAAGGGAACATGTCCCTTGGGATCAACTAATCAGGCCTCATGGATGTTCACAGAGACGGAAGAGGCAATCGCAATCAGAACCTTGCCTGTATGGATTTAAGCTAGGTCCTCTGCATACATGCTGTCATTGCTTAGCATTTTTTGTGGGATTCCTAACAGTGTGAGTGGGGGTGTCTATGACTTTTTATCTGCTTTTAGAATCCTTTTACTCCTACTGGGTTGCCTTGCCTGGTCTCGATGTGAGGATATGTGCTTTGTCTTATTGCGTATTATTTTGCCATGTTCTGTTGATATCCCTGGGAGTCCTACTCTTTTCTGGGAGACTATAGTGGGGATAGGTGAATGGTAGTCTAAATAAGAGAGTTCTGAGCCTAATACAAAACTATATACAATGCAAACAAATATCAAGTAATATTTGCTAAAGGTTTCAATAGTTATCTTATCCTAAGGAGTCTCAGTCTTATATTAGAAATGGCTTGGCTAAGTCATGAGAGGACAGTAACTATGACTATCTAGTCTTCAACCCTGTCAAAGACCTGAAAGAGGAAATAATATTACTCTAGTAAACAGAAAGTGCAATCAAGCAAATTTTTTTTAGAATTTATTTAAATATTAAAAAATTCCACCTCCTCCCATTTTCCTCTCCCTTCCCATTCCCCTCCCCCTCCCTCTCCAGTCCAAACAGCAGTCAGGGTTCCATGCCCTGTGGGAAGTCCAAGGTCCTCCCCCCTCCATCGAGGTCAAGGAAGGTGAGCATCTAAACAATCAAGCGACTTTTAAAAGGTGCAAGAAATGACAAAGATAATTGGCTACCTGGGCGATCACCCAAAGTCTCATTTGCAATGTTGAAGAAACCAGCTTTGGCTAATGCCTAGAGTAATTGATAGACCATTTTTAAAGGCAGGAAATTTTTCAAAACTGTCTTTCCTACCCTGTCTTGGTAAGATTTGGCAGTCTATTTTGTTGTCTCCTGCTTGTACAGTATAGACACTGTGCATTTTGTCCATGGTCAAGGCATAGGCAGTTCTTTGCCAGTTTTGTCAAGAAGAAAACAAGCTCCAAGTGGAGTCCCTCAGGTTCCCCAACATTCTCTCAGGACTAGATTGGTGCTGTCAGGAACAATCGTGTGCCTTATATTAACAGAATTCTCAGTTATTTACATGCCATATTCTGCAGTTCATTGAAGTGGTTGAAGGTTATCCAATACAATATGCATCTAAAGAACCTGATTAATCTAACAATAAGTATGACAAATATGGATGACTATTGACCTATAATTCTTAATACTTATATAGCTTAAAGACTAAGGCTTCATAATAACATATTAAACAGTCTTTAAATAAATGTGCAGGAAATGAGAACAATAACCTCAAAATGTAAACAATATATAAATATCTTGATCTTAGGTAGAAACGTATAATGTAATATAACAAATGTATCCTAAAACTAAATCAATACACAAAGTATCTTAAACTGAGGTAGAAGCATGCATGCATACAATATGACAAAATAATTTTGCATAGGTGCACAAATATTGTAATCAGAAATTGGAACATATTCAATATAACAAATATAATTTAAATTTGTATCAATATACAAGAATCTATACCAATGTAAATTATCTATAAATAATAGCTCACTAGTATTCTTACTATTACTCACTATTATTATTAGTGCATCTATCTATTATCATATCCAATTCCTTTTTTTAGCACTCACTTATCTTTCAATATCTTTCATTATTACAGATGAAGGAGATAATGACAAGTATTTAGAAGACAGATAGGATTTACTATCTTAGGAATGTGGTAGGTTTTACACTAAGATATGTGACCTTACTAACCTTGTATAGTTACCTTGGTTTAAAATATCAGGCATGATTTCCCTCCTTTAAGCAGGGCATGAGTCCAATTAACCAGTTATTGGTTACCTCTAAATTGCAACTTTACTGATATCTTGCCATGCTCATTACTGCTGTTGTTCACAGACATTGGAGCTAGGTATGACTATCTAATGCTTTCCTTCAGTGGCAACAGTATTAGTGTGTTTTCTCCCTTCTCCCATCCTCTCATTCTGTATAGTATGCTCACCCCTCTTTTTATGTGTTACATTGACTGTTTATGAAAATAATTTGAACCTTGAATTCTTATGTTAGAGCCTCTCCTCCTCTGTCTGTCTGTCCATCTCTCTGTCTCTCTGTCTCTCTGTCTCTCTCTCTCTCTCTCTCTCTCTCTCTATATATATATATATATATATAGTGTGTGTATGGCATGTGTGTGTGTCTGTTATATATGTAGATAGATTTTTTCGTAAGTCTGACAGCAGAATTGTGGCATTTCCATTTGTCCTCTCCTGTATTAGTGATGGCTGTCTTTATTTATTGCAAGGACAAGAGCGGAACACTCTAACACCATTAGTGGCTCGTCAAATACAGGTTTGGATTTTTATAAGATTTGCTTTGTTTGGTTTACATGATTTTTCCAGGAGCAGCTTTATAATTCCCTAGAGAAAAGCAACCATCTCCAACAGTTTCTTCAAATTTGTCGAAAAATCCAGGTAAAAGCATTAGCTATGTCAGGATAGTTCAACCAAAGAGTTTTTTAAGTATATAATCTAGCATTTAAGTAGTAGAGGGTGAGGTTTCTAAGAAAGTTGTTACTCTAATAACTATAGTAAAAACATATTCTTGATAACTTCGTAATTCTTCCAGGTAATTTATTGTAATTCATTGTAATAACACGTAGAGATGAATGGCTGGAGATTCATACATTTGCAGTTTGGAGAGAGGTGGCAGTAGAAGCCACAAGTATGCATGTGACAGATATTGTATAGCATCATCCTGAAAGCACAAACAGCCACTCAGAGATCGGAGAGATCTTGGAATTCAATATTCCTTCAATTATAAGACAATTAATTAGATAAAAAATCAGAAAAAAATTTATGCAAAGCACAAAATGAGCTTTATTTCAACAAATGATTTTTGCATGAAATATATTTTGCTCATTTCTGTCAGTTAAAAATAGTTTATCTAATATCAAATTATACATAATATAAATTTGTTTTTATTTTTACAATTAGTCTAGCATAGGGCTAATAAAGTGATTGACATAAATTGGGAGAATTCTTATAAAAGTTTTAGGTTTAAGTTGTTTTATGGACTAATTTATGAGCTAGATAAGTCTATTTTCAAGTAATGCAACACATCTTTATGACTAAAAATTTTAAGGCAAGGAGATGTATTGATTGCAGTCCTGGAGAGTAGGAACACCAGTATCAAGCTATAGGCAGGTATAGTGTTTGCTAAGGGCTTGACCTTTCCTCCAAAGGCAGTGACTTGAGCATGGCTTTCTCTGGAGACTAGCAACACTACTTCTCTCATGGTAGAAGCATGAAACAGCCAAGAAGGAGAGTCTACTCCAAAAAGCTCTAGCATTAATCTGATATTATTAAGTCACTGAAGCCACCAACAGAGTAATATCCTCCATGTTTTAACCAATATTAAAAGATTCATCTCCAACTTTCTTAAATGATCATCTTGTAATATAAGCTAGATCCAACATCACAGCCCAGGAATTCGAGGTCAGCTCATGCAGTGCAGGGGGAGGGAAAATAAGAGACAGAAAGAAACAGACAGAGAGACAGAAAAAAAGACCAACATTGGACATTTAAAAATCTTTCTAATTCCATATTGCTTTCAAGACAACATTGAAATGCCATTGCTTAAGATAGGATATGACTCGTTTATGTTCTTGCTTTGTTTTGAGGAACTTGTCATCACTTTATTATAAAAAAAAACCTGCCACTTTCACAAAAAAAAAAAAACAAGGCTAGCTTTCTACAACCCAGTATCTGAATTTAGTTGTCATTTATCAGATGCAGAAACCTTGCTAGAGAATTTACCAAAATTTATAAGCAGTGTTTGCCTTTTTTTTAAGTTGAGCCTTAACCATGTTAATGACAATGATTTCCCCCCCCTATTGGACCTTGTGTCCCATGGATACAGGACTATAGCTAACATACAGCCTGCAGAGAGCAAGAGAAGTCCTGAGTAAATATGTTTTTGACATGGATAATAATGTGTCAAGGACCAATGCCACAATTTCATGAGTCTACCCCATTTTCTTTTCCTTGGAGCCCCTGATGAGTGTTGTGGGACCTAGTCGATATAAGGATATCAATCAGTGTTCAACAAACCTTTTATGCGGGGATAAATGAGTAAATTAATGTCTAAATGCTATATATTTTAGGCATAGAAAAATCACTTGATAATTTAGTATCCAGATATAGAAATGACAGAGCTTTTAGTCTGGCAAGAAATCATATAAGTTATAAAGAACTGTCAGATCAAAGGGAACTATTTACCTAGTGTGATCATAAATGGCAATCTTTTAATAGAAATTTGTTAGAGTTATTTTCATATGGCTTTTCTAAATTTGTTCCTCGTGGTAAGTTTGAGAATTGATTCAGTAAGTTTTGCACATCAGAACATATCCAGTGAGAGTTTGAGTTGTCAATTGTCTCTTAATTACAGTGATTTGCTCAAGTCTAGAAGATGACTGCAAGGGCACGTGGGAAAACAGATTTTCTTACTGCATTACTGTGGTTCTGTTAATGTGACTTGTGGTTATTTTGTTAATTAGAAAAATCATTCATATAAACAACAGGCTCTCTGAAAAAAATATTTCCCATAAGTCAAAAGTAAGGATTCATTGCCTTTGTTTTAAATGTCATATCTGTACACAATCATTAAATTCTTCATTGTAGTGCTCCAAACTCTCTTGAGTGCAGACAAAAGAATCTCATTTTTAACACAGCCCAGACATAAGACAGAGAGACCTGGCATACATTTTTCAAGGAACTTTTGGAAGATAGATATGTCTATATTTATGCATCTGTGTTTAAAAAAAAGCCTAAAGAAAATAGCAAAGAAACAAGCGTGTAAACACTATGTTGTTGTGGAATATTAGTTTAAGATGTGTTTCATTTGTTTATGCTATGGAATATTTTTTTAAAGATGCAAAGATATGCTGCATTGTTTTATGTTGCATTTTTTACTCTGTTATGCTATGTTACTTTTCCTGTTTAAAATACCTGATTGGTCTAATAAAGAGCTTAACAGCCAATAGATAGGCAGGAGAGAGAAGTAGGCAGGTGAGGCTGTTGGGCAGACAGAATAAATAGGTGGAGAAATCTAGTGAGAGAGCTAAGGGGAGGAATGAGAAAAGGAGGAGGGAAGGAGGCTAGGGGCCATTACTCAGCTACACACCCAGTCATGGAGTAGAAAGGAAAGAAAGATATACAGAACAAAGAAAAGTAAAAAGCCCAGAGGCAAAATGCAGTTAAAGAGAAATGGGATAATTTAAGTTAAGAAAACTGGCTAGAAACAAGCTAAGCTAAGCAGGAAATTCAGAGGTAAGATAAAGTCTCTGTGTGTTTTTTTTGTGGGGAGCTGGGAGATGATTCCACAAAGAGCAAGAAAAAAAAATAACTACCCTAGGTATACAATATTTTTATGTATTTGGTTGTTGTAATTGACCCTGTAAGTGTGTATAAATTAAGATTTGTTCTATTTCTTTTGTGCACTTAGGTTTAATATATATATATATATATATACCAAACATACCTAAAAATATGCATTATAATTTATGTATGAATTGTGTTCTTCCCACCTGACCTGCTTTTAAGTATCAGAACTTAGTGTCTATTCATTTTAAAACATCTCCAGCCCATAGGACATATTAAAATGTGTGTTTGTTTTTCCCAAAGCAGCATTTTGTTGCACAAGCGCCTTCAAATTTAAATATGTCAAAGTTATAATTTCAGTAAAATAAAGGCCAATGCAAGAGTGGCTCTGAGAAGTTTATCCCTTCAAACTGCAAATTTAGCTCGTTTAAACTGGCAAGTTTAATTTAAAAGATTTCTGACTGTGTAGAAACTAATTAGTTAATAATGCACGAAGCCAGAAGAGCATTATCAGTATTATATCCCAGATGGAAAACCAAAACAAATGACAAAACTTACATTAACTTGACCTCTTTAAGCATGGAATCTTAGGTTTATACTATCTTGTCATGTTTTCATCAGTTTATTATATCCTTGCCGATCCCCCTGCTGATCCTTGTGGAATTCCTCAGTGTGACACCATATCATCTGGTATGAGCTCCTTGTGTCCACCTCTCATCTTGCCTCCTTTAACATGGACCCTTCCTCCTTACAACAGCTAGAAACTCAGTGTTTGAAGGATACTTTGTGTACAACCTTGATTGCTATATTCAAATACACATTTTAAAGATTAGGTCATCTGAACTCCTCTTTTCACGTTGTACTTGTTAGCCCTACAATATTTCATTTGAGCTAAATGATCTATAATAACCAATATGTATCTTTTATTTCATAGCTATTCTTATTGAATCTTTGTGCAAGTATGATAGCACTTTCTCGACACTAATATGATTCTGATAATTGTGTATTTACAATCCAAGACATCTTAGAATTTTTTTAAAAAGTAGGCCAATTAATCCATGCAATTCTTCTTTGGTTTAAAAAAATTCAAGCTCTTCTGTTCTGTTTCCTATACCAGTGAGAAATAAGTCAGTGTGCTACATTGCATCAACTATGATTTTTTTAAGGTATTATTCTTATGAAAGAATCACAATGGAGAAAGGATCAACTTACAACCTTATATATGGAAGACAAAGTTGTGAATCAGTAAGACTACCACTCAAATAAGAGAAGCTTCAAACAACAACATGGACCCTTTCCTGTCAAGACAGTTTATGTCTTTTCATGTAAGGGAAGTGGCGAAAACTGTGAAATCAAGAATGTTAAGCACTATTAAATAAAATGCCTACTTATGCCAAGAAGGAAGGCAACCAAACTCCTCTCTCCAGATAGGGAGATTGGTTTTGAGGAGGTGTGCACACACAAGGCCCAAGTGTTGATAAAAGGAAGAGAATCTTGAAATAGCTAAAAACATAGCTTTTTCTTAGTGACTTGGCTGAAAATTAGAATACTTGAAGAATAGATACTATTGTGTGACCCTTGCTGGTAGAAGTAACCCTTAATCTATGCTTCTCTAAACTACACCAAATAATTCATTGCTTCACTAAGGAGCAATCGTTTCTTGTTCTGTATTTTACTCCCTATTTGGAAGAAATAGACATATGTTCATGTCTCTCCAGGAAAGGTTATAAAATACATTGTTATGCTAAAATATCTGTGAGTGTGTCCTCTAGTTAAAGATAAATTTATTATCTCACTATTTTGAATTTTGTATCTGTTAACAGCAACAGAATCATGACTGATAGCCTCACACCTTGGGAGAAACATCATTGTGGGAGTGTTTTGATATGTGAGAGAGATGTGGTGGGATGAGAAGTCTGAAATGGGCGAGAGGTCAGCCAGCTCGTTCATAGCCACTCACCCTCTCTCCCCTGTCAGATAACTTTGTTCTCCATGAAAACTATGGTAAATCCATCTTAGTCTGAAATGAAACACCTCTCCCTAGCATCTACATTTAGAAGGTCTCATTAGTTTTCACTTTGATATATAGAAAAATCTCTGTGAGTGTAATCTTTTGAGAATCTGGTCCTCCTACCTATATTTGTTGGCTGTTTGACACTTGTTTAGTATAGAAACAGCCTCAACTCTATTTGATCTGTGAAATACTGAAGCTGAAAAAACAGTTTAATTCATTATGTGACCAAATAGTATTAGTGAAAATAGAATAAAGCTAACAATGGAGGATAATGTCATTTTACTTGGTGGGTCAGAGATTATTTGTCTTTTATGTGCAATCTCTGTAGGAATGTATACATGAATTCTGTACATAAACAAATTAGTAGTACTTATTTGATCATTTTATTTTTCTTTTCTTGAAAAGTATTCAGCAATAAAATTAACTTGTAAATACAATTCTTTACTTTCTATAATAATACTGTTTGAAATAAAGCTATAATTGTATAATATGCATTAACTTAACTTTAACATGAATATGTGTCTCTCTGTGTGTAAAAGCACAGTATTTTTTGCTATATATATTAAATACATATTATACAATTTTATTATCATAGTGGTTACCTCAGAAATTAATCAATATGCTTCACTTCCACAGGACAGATTAAGAAGAAAAGCAACAGTAAGAAATATTTTATGATTGCTGATGGCATTCAAGCATGAACATCTGGAGAAAACTGAGAAGAGCTATTGAAAGAGTAATGAACAGCTACAATAAAAGCTTCAGAAAGAACAACAAAAGCAATAGCAGAAGAAAACTTCTCTTTCTTCAATGCTTGATGCTGAGCATTGGGTCCCCACACAGATCAGAAAAGAGGCAGTGCTTCCAAAAGACCTTGTTGTATTCCAGATCAGTAACCACCCTTGCTCTAGGAATCATAAGCTTGAGAAAGATATATATTATAGTCTGAATCCTGGCTAGAAAAATAATGTTAGACTGGGGAAAGAAGCTTGGAAATTGAACCACACATCATTCAGTGACTTGAAAGTCTTATAGTAACTAAAGTCTATAAGAAACTTTCCTTCAAATTTCAAGTAGAGTATGGGACACTGAGGACAGTCATATCTATGGTGTGGTCAACCAAAGTAAGACTCAATGGAGTGAAAAGTTCAAACCATCAGGCATCAGTCATCACACACAAAGAGGTGACTCCAAGGGGGTGAAACAGGCTTCTAGGAGGTGGAGGACCAATAATGTCAGACTTGGTAAAGAATCCAGAAATTAAAGCAATCACTTTTTGTGTCCCACACAGTTCTCCCATCTACAGCTGGTCCTCCTGTATTTAATACTCAATGTCCATTTAACAGGCAAACTTGGTCCTGTTCTATTTCTGCAAGACAACATATTTCTCCTACTTTATTTTCTGCCAATTATTTCATCTTCCATGTGTTCACTTTACTCCTCCAAAGAAGGTAGACTGACGTGGTTTGCAGTTTCTTTGTTTCAGTAGCCTAAAATATAGAAGTGCTGTACATCGTATTTATATGTTTGCCACATTTTAAAGTCCTTCATCTCATCCTTATTCTCTTTTATCATTATGGCTCCCCCTTCTATTTCTGTTCTCCTCCTCTAGTTTCTATCAACCGAATTCCAATCATTAAATTTAATCATAAAAAATAACTTTATCTTTTATTACCTGTCATAGCACAGTAACTAATACAACAGCATTCATGATACTATGGGTGCTGCATTACCCTCTAAGATGACAGATGCTGAAGAGTGATTGATTTTTATTTCTGTGTTGTGCTGCTTTCATACTCTATTCTGTTTGCTGCTATAAACCGTATGCTAGTCTCAAGGGAGTAACGGCTACAGAGCAGAGTGCCTGAACACCTCTCCAGCGGGAGAAAATGACATCACAATCTTATTAGAACCTAGTCTCAAGTCAGCATTCAAAAAAAGCTTCCATGGAAAGGAGAAAGGTAACCTGTTTTTTTTTTTAAATTGACATAACTTCAGATATAGAAGTAGCTATACCAAAACGTTAGCCATGTAACTCCATAAGAACAAGACAATATTTCCCCCAAAAGTTATCAACTCCAAAATACTGGCCACAATGAGAGTGATCTAGATGGAATTCAGATAAATAATTAAAAAGAATGATGATAAATGCATTAAAAATAATGAAGATACGAATAAACTTCTAAATGAATTTTAAGAAAATGGGGTGATGAAATAAGGAGGTATTTGACACTAAGAGATTAATGATTAAATGGACCAACAGATGCCTACCATATATTCTATTCAAGCACACAGCATATGCATTCTTCTGAGTACCTCACGGAACTTTCCATTAAATAAAACAACTGTTAGGATATTGAAACATAATACTGAGTGATGGATGAATCATTGAAATTATCAGAAAAGAAATTTTTAAAAATCCTAGAACTGAATGATAATGAAAATGGAATTTTCAAAAAACTGCAAGATACAGTGAAATAATTCCAAGTTGGGAAAATTATATAAGTAATCTGTAAGTACCTAAATTAAAAAAATCAAGGAGATCTCAACTAGCTAATTAATGATTAATTTTAAGGTCTTGCTTTTAAAAAAAGCAGAACATAAAATTAAGGCAGAATTTGTTGACATAAAAATGAAAAATAGAGTTTAAAGAATCAATAAAATGAAGAGTTGATTTTATGCACAATTAAAAGTATGAACAAATTAATCAAAATAAAAGAATCTACTTAAAACATTAGCAATGAACAGGGTACATTATAATAGATATCAGCAAAACTCAGAAAAATCAAAGAACATACTCTAAAAACCTATATTCCACTAAATTGAGAAGTCTATAATGATGGATGAATTTCTAGATGACTGTTCCTCTTCAAAATTAAACATAGAAAACATGAAGAGATTGAAGAGAGCTGTAGCAAGCAACTATATCAAAGCAGCAGCAAAATTTGGGCAACTTAAAAAATAATCAAGGTCCAGATAAATTCATTGACATTCTATCATGTCTTTAATAACTACAAACACTAACAGCTCTTAAATTGTGCCACAGAATTGAAAGAGATGGGAGGTTTGAAAACTATTCCTCAGATTAGGACACTGTTGTAATACAAACATAAGAAAAGTGAAAATGAAGAAAATAAAAGTTAAATAAAATTAAAGCCCACTTAACCTAAGAAACACAGATAAAAAAGACTTCTTAATAAAATATTTGCAAACTTAATGAAAGAATATAAGAAAAAGATTCATAGTGGTCAAATTAGCTTCATTTCACACAGTAAATTTAACATATATACATCATATAAATGTACTCTCGTGCAATAACAAAGAATGTTTTTTTGCAAAATAATGCTTTCTTTCATATAAGTGTTGATGAAAACAACAGTAAAGTGGACATATATAGATAGGATAAAGGCTATGTACAAGCATGATATGGCCAGCATTGTGCTATTTTTACAGATTATATAATTCTACATATAAGAGACCTCAAAGACTCTACCAGATAAACAATTAGGGCTGACATTTCTGACAAGTGGCAAAATACACAAATCACATTTTTAAAAAAAAATGTGCACTTCCTATTTACCAATAGCAAACAAGAACAACAGACAAACCAGGAAAATGGTTTAATTTACAATAGAAAAAAAAAGACAACTAAAACATCTTGGATCCTTGGATTAAACCTAAACCTAAAATCTCTAAAACAGAGAAAAAATGATTAAGGAAATAGATGTCAGGAAAATTTCCCATGCTCCTAGATTGGAGAAATCGTTTATTTGAAAAACAACATCTCAAAAGCAGTCCAAAGGTTCAACACAGTTGTAACTAAAGTTCCAATATTCCACTAGCATTCTGAATAGAAAGAAAAAAATTAACTATACAATCTGCATGGAAGCACTAAGGATTTAGATAACCAAAGGAATCCTGAGCAAAAGTTCAATGCTAGGGAGATCACCATACACAATTATGTTATAAAGCTATTGTAACAAAACCAGCACAACATGGGCACAAAACAGACATAAAAATCAATGGAATGGAATAGACAGCTACCAATAATCCCACACAGCTAGAGTCAGATTGTTTTGACAAAGATGCCAAAAATACACATTGAAAATAAGAGGCTGTCTTCGACAAATGCTATTAGGGAAATCTAATAAAATACTGGGGTAAAATATTGATAAATCATAGTCAAAATACTAAGATTAGGTCCTTGGATCTCATCCCATAAAAATCAACTGCAAGTGACTTAAAGTGATACTGAAGCCCAGATGACGGACAAATGAAGCATACTGAAATTAAGGAGTGTGAAATCATGATCTATAGAATGGGGAGAAAAGCCTTTGCTAATTATATATTTAACAGAGATTAATATCTAATATAGATAAATAAAACAATACTCACCAGCCAGGACTCACAGGATATAGAACTAACAAGTCAATAGCATGCTAACAACAAGCACATGAAGAAAAATCATGAACATACTCCCATTCATAATAGCTTCAGTGAAAATACAATATCTATGAACAAACTTAAGAAGTAAAGGAAATGTGCAATGAGAAATTTAAACTTTGGTAGAATAAGATAAAGATACTAGAAAATGGAATGACATCCAATCTTTTGCATATGGAGTGATAGAATTAATGTTGTGAAAACAGCCACTTTACGAGAAGCTATTGGGAAGCTCAGTGCAATGCCTATCAAAATCACATCCCTATCTCACTCATCACAGAAATAAAAGGAACAAAGAAACTATTCTGAAATTCATATAGAACCAAAAATCAAAAGAATGAGAAGGAAGAAGGAAGAGGAGGAGGAAAACTATTATAAAATGGGCCTAAGAAATAAAAACACAGTTCTTAAAAGAGTAAAATTACAAACAAATGTACCAAAAGAGGTATAAAAAGTCCAACAACTCTGAGATTTCATTTTATCCCTGTCAAAACAAAAAAGATCCACAAAATATAGGATAACCAATGCTAGAGATGTTGTGGATCTTAGAAGAGAATTCACAATACCATAAGGGAGGATGGAAATACCTTGTATACATCATTGAAATGTTACAGTAAAACCCCATTATTATGTACAACTAACAATTAATGCATAGAATTTTCCATCTTATTATGAAATTTTTTCTGTTGTTGCTTATTGCAAGTTTAATTTCATGAAAGATTTCTAATAAGTACACCAGTGCTTGTCTTATACATAGAATTGCAAACTCACTAAAAATCTCTTTTTAGTAAATCATCCAGAGCTGGTTCTATTAATGAAAATGAAAACAAAATAGTTTTTGAAAATAAAATGTGAGAAATACTACTAGAAACTAGCTCAGCCAATAAGGACTTTACTCACTTATTTGTTTATTTATTTATTTTATTTTCTTATGTTTGATCTAGCCTATATAGTCATTTAACACTCACAAACAAGGACACATTTTATCAAATGTATCATTAAGGAGGCTGATAAGTAGAGAAATGCATAGTGTGCATTTGTACAAATTAAAGAAGCCACACTAGATATTTTTGTTCACTGTTGTATAAGTGGCTTTTTGTAGCCAGAACATTGTTATATAGTACACAATAATTTCAAAGTGTTTTCAAAGCTCTGTATATAAGTCAGGTAATGGAAACAAAGAGGAAGAATAATAGATTACTTTTCTTTGCTGAGAGCAGAAATCAGATAAACTAAAGGTAATTTTTTTATTGTGTAACTCACTCCACACCTTGGATAAAGGATTCAAAGAAATCAAGCTGAAACTGAGCTGGAAGCTTAACCATCCTGGCTAGCTTTTATAATGCCAGAACGTGCCATGCAAGGGACTGAAGTAAAACACCTGTCAACTGCCTTACCCAGGAGTGGACACTGTAACATGCAATATTAATCTTCTAGGCAAGATATTTCCAGGAATGCACTAATGACATGGCTATTTGGAGGTAGCTAACTGCTTTCTGATGGAATGTAAAGCCCATTCCGTGGGAAGGAGTTTGTTCATCTCACTGTAAACTTAGCCAAATCATAGGCTCTATGGAGAATGTGATAGTTGGGTATGTAGTCAAATTGCTGAGAATAAGTGACTGATTAATATCACCTTCAAACATGAGATCTCTATCACCTCATCCAAGGCCAGTGGAACACAGTGAAAAGGGTTGGAAAGACTGTAACGAGTAAGAGGACGCTGGCCACATGATATGAAAAGGGTCATGAACAAACAAAAGCTTTAGCAACTTGCATAAGACAGGACTGAAAAAGGAAAGGAATGAAAATTGTGAAAGTGTGAGAGATAGTAATTGAAAAGGAGTTTAGTAGGAGTAGAAGAGACATAAGAGAGGATATTGTGAAGGGGAGGGTAGATTACAATACAGCATCTATATGCATGAAATTGTTCTTATGGTGTGGGACAGTGGTATGTATTCTGTCAATTATATTTTAAATAAACGCTGATTGGCCAGTAGCCAGGCAGAAATATAGGTGGCACAACCAGACTGGAAGGAGAGGTGGGTCTATGAGAACAGAATTCTGGGAAGGAGGAAGCCCATTCCTCAGCAATCCTGTGCCATCCACAAAAGAAGTAAGATATGACTGACCCGCTGAATAAGGTACTGAGCCACATGGCTAACGCAGATAAAATTAATGGGCTAATAATGGGCTATATAAGTTATAAGATTAATAAAAAGCCTGAGCTAATGGGCCAATCAGTTTATAGTTAATGTAGACCTCTATGTGATTTCTTTGGGACTTAACGACTGCAGGAATCAGGCAGGACAGAAACCCTGACAACATTCTTATGTATGCTTGATGAAGGCATAAATCAGATGATATAATTTAATTATATAACAAATGGTTGGTTTACTACTTCCTTACTTTTACTGAAGACATTAAAATACATTCTCATATATTAAAATGGATAACTGTTCAAATCAATTGAAAAGCAAAAGTTTGTATTTTTCCTTTGAAACATCTACAACTACAAGAGTATATTCACTACATTATAAATTTTTCATTGGGAGCCAGATCCAAACATGTAAAACCTTTTTAAAAATGAAGCATGCATTTAAATCTCACATTCCCATTCACATATCACTATTCAAAAACCTGTGTCAAAGCATGATGAAGGCAATGAATTGAAGGTGAATTGTGTTTACACTGAAAAATACAATAATGGGCCTTTGCATTATTTTTAGGAATGAGCCAGGAAGACATTTTAGATGTTTAAGACACAGGAAATAAATCACTGGTTTCTGCCTACAGTAATTATATGAAAAAAGAAACCTACAAAGTTGTTTTCAATGTTTCTACAAATATCCTAGTAGATGCTAATTAATAACAATTTTTACTTTTGTTAATATTTATTTTATTCATTTTTAAAACTCTATAAAACTTGTTATCTTTCCATAGTCTTAGGTTCTGGATATTACCATCAACAATAATAATGGAAAGAAAGTGCTTGTTGTTCATTAAGTAGGCTTCTCAGAGTTTGGTAGGTTTAACTATTTAGCCTCACAATGGCCATGTAAGATAAGTTTATTAGAATTGTCACTTAACCCCAGGGCATTATTGATATGTTATGCTTTATTTAGACTATAAGCATAGTGGTGGTTTGAATGAGAACGTTCCCCATGGGCTCATATGTTTGTCTCTAGTAACTGGTACTATTGAGGTTGGGGTCAGAGATGAGGCATTGTTGGAGGAAGCATGCCACCCTTTCCTTTCATTATTTTGATTTAAAAAGCAATAAAAACTACAGAGATAAGAAAATACTCTATTTCCATAAAAAGACAGACAACTAGAATAGAATAAAGATTAAAATAGAAGTATATATATATATATGTTATATATACTTAATTTCTTAATTTGTATTATATATGTATATTTTGTATGAATGTTTGTTCAACCAATCCTCATTCAACTGCTGAGAAGTTTCAAGAGAGAAAGTATAATTTCCTTACTAATTGATGCAGTAATGGAGAACAGTAAAACAAGAAATATTTTCATGAATAAGATCTGTGTCTGTAAAAATACTAGAAGAAATGTAGGAATAAAGATTTTGGACATTGGTCTTGGCAATGAGGAAAGCATATAAGTGGGTTACATCATTAGAATATCCTGTGCAATAAAGGGAACTGTCAAAAGAATGAGGAACAAAACAAATAGAATAGTTAAAAAGTATTTGGAAACTGCATCTAATAAAGTACTCGCACATGAATTTGTCAAACAAATTAGAAACATACACATACACAAATAGCATGACTATTCAAGTGCTTTATCCATTTGCTATATGTAATACACACATACACACTCACAAATATCACATAGAATATTTATTACCATTAGAAAATAGAAATCCTCTCACCTGCAATAATGTTGACACATTTGGAAAGTATTGTCCTTGTTGAAAATAGGCAAGAAAGGAAAATACTATATAAATACACTTTATGTGTAGGTGTTTAAGATGCAGGAAATAAATCATTGGGTTCTGCCAACATATTTATATGAAAAAAAAAATCATGGAAGCATTGAGTATTGCAACTGGCAGAACCTGGGGGAAACATTGGTGAAAGGACATCAAATTTCAGCTTTGCAAGATGAAGAAGTTCTGACTACCTAATACATAAAAATTGTATTGTAAGCTTGTTTTCTGTCAAGACTATATGTCCTAAGAGGTCTCACACTTAGAAGAATATGGAGCCAACTCAACATACCTTAGCAAGCAAAAGCATTTGCAGCCAAGCTTCTCACCCTAAGTTCAATTCCTGGGATATAACCATAGGACAAAAGGAGTGAGCAGAGCCTCTCAAGTTGTCCTCTGACTTCCAGGAGTGTAATACAATGTGTGTGCGCATGCACACACACACAAAAAAAAAACAGTAAAACTTTGTAAAAACAAAAAGAAAAATAGTAAAAAAAAGTATTGTGGTGATAGAAACTTTTATAGGTGAGAGTATACATTTCAAAAGTGTAATTTCAAAATGTACATGTGGTAGAAATTTTATTATGTATACTGCAATAGAAACAGAAAAAATTAGAAAGATAATCGCATCACCACATGCTAAAAGTCTTTCTGGCCATAAGTCCTTCCCTATCTTGGCTTCTTTCTCCTGGGACAGTAAAAGGACCGAGACAGACCCAAACAATTGGCAATACATGACTACTATACGGACTTCTAAACAGCCAGCATTTTTACAAAACATGGGAATTTTGCATATCTTCTATCTTCCTTCCCACACATTGTCAAACATATTTATTTTATCTTTCTATCTTCAACAACACTTTCATTTCTTACGGACCATTAACATGCTTTTTTTTTTTGGCCATGAAGCCATCTATCTATTGGTTTTCTTGTCTGAATATAGGCAAAGTCTCTTTTGGCTTGTTATTCACTTTTGTTTCTCTTACCAGAGAAAGACTTTGATCATCTAGGCTCCTAATTAGTTTGAGAATCTACTCCCACTTGTCATCTATTTTGTTTCTCTCTCGGAAACCTGAAAATCTCAGTAATGATTACTGAATATGTTTCCAATCTGAGAATTGCCGCAGTAACAGAAACTATCAACACCAAAAGACTTCAGCCATTGCAACATAGAGATGGGTAAGGCCTTTGACACACAGCTTCCCTTGGAGAATCACTCTCTAAGCATACCAAATCTGAAACAAGTCTGCAAATTCATCGTTGAGCACTCAGTATTTGACAATGTCAACATACACAACAAATTTCTAGTCCAACCCACATATAGTCAAGAAAATAATAATCTAAAGCAATAATGATATTTCCTGCATTTACACTAATGTATATTTATAAATGGTCTGCACTAATAGACTGTTAAAATGGGACCACACATTCAATAGTCTCAAGGCTTTCAGATACCTATGAAGAGCCAGAAGAAATGCTTATATATTAACAAAGTTCATTATTTTCCATGTAATTGAGACTATTCCTATCCTTAATTTTGCTGTGACATTTTCTCTTTCAACAAACACAATTTTAACACATAAAAAAGAAATAAATTATAAAGAGATGAAAAACACTGAACTGAGTATAAAAGTGACTGATATTCGTCTTAAGGAAATAATTAAATGTAAGCTAAACATGAGATTTTTTCCATGTTAAAGACTACTCTTTTCTCCCCTAAAATTAATTCACATTTAAAATGTTGATAAGGAATTAGAAGGAATCTAGAGTGAAATAGAGCACCCAGAAAAGAAAACCTCATAGTGACCTTTCTTATAATGCAATGAATAATCTAAGATTAAAACCGAATTGACAATATCAGAGAACTTAAACACATGATTGCTTTAATCTTCACTGAAGAGTTCACCTTTTCCAGCTGTCACTCACCCTCCAGGTTTTATAATAAAAAAATACACTTATTTAAGAAAAAATGGAGGATTTTAAGAAACAAACTATTTAAAACTTTAATAGCTAGTCCAACGTCTGAGCTATGAGAGATACATAAAATGTGGTGATAGATATTATCTCCAGAACAACGCCAATAGGATGTGCAAAGTCAGTGAGTGTGACACAGTATACTAGATTCTTCATACTCTGAAATTCAAGGTGACTTGATGGGATTAAAAGTCAATACTCAAGGGAAATCTATGATTGAAAGCAAGAACCTCTAACTCCTCTTCAGCAAAGCTGTTTTAAAAAAAATGAAAAGGAAAAAAAGAAAGATTATATAGGAAAGCACACAAAATGAACAAAATGATATTGCTCAATTCAGGTAAAAATAAATGAAAGATACAAGTAATTTATGCACTCTCATAAAGCACTCTTCAGTGTGATTCAGTTTACAGAGTGTAGTCATCATATATAAATATTTGGAATCTCATTAAAACACAGTGTGAGTACATTAACACATCAGCTAAATTCTGAATCCTGGGCGTTCATTTTGAACAATGTAAAATAGACATTAGTGCTTACTATATCACTACTTACTTGCTTCTTTTGGCTTGGGAAGCAGGCTTAAATATTTTCTACTAAAAGGTGAATGAAATAGAAGCTCTCTGGGATTTAAAATCTTTCAGTCCTATTCAGTTTTGAGTTTTACATTGTTCTCATGGACAAATATGGAAGGGAATAAACTGGAAACAAGAAATGGTCTGAGAAATAGTCTTACTCAAGGCTCTCATTTTACAGATGAATAAATTTAGCATCCACCAGTCCTCCAACAGATGCTGTAGGAAACATTACGACTCCACATCTCTCCTTTCATAAGAGATTGTTGCCCATGAGACTGAACCACTTGGAATCGTAAATCTGCCTACATTGTATTACTTTGAATAACTAGATAGTCTATTAATAGATCTCATGAAATAAGTCCCTAGCTTTATTTGCCATCTTATTTTATGATCTGTCAAAGAAGCATTCCCTATTCCACTGCCCTGATTTTAATCTTAGCAAAACTGAAATACAAAGAAAATTTCTGGCAACAAACACATTGTATAAGTAGCAATCCACATTGTTGAGGTGATATGTTCAGGAGACATTTGGCTTCTTACCAAAAGCATAGGCCAAGACTAATTGCAGTTGTTTTCTTTTGAGAAATAGACAAAAAATGGCAAGACTTCTGTTAAACCCTCATAACACATAATCATGATATTTATTGATCCACCTCAAAACAGCTGGAGTTTCCTTGTACCAAGGCTTTCAAAAAGCAAACTACTCTGTGTATATCATACACATTAAGGTTTTATTAAAAATTCAATGAAATATTTATACCTCAGTTATAAATCCCAGATGGGAAGATGAATGCAATCAAGACATAGTGATTTTCCAATGAGTGCTTTATACATAGAACATTTTGTTATGGCAAAAGATGTCTTTTAGTTTTAATAGTACAATGGTTTTTGAAGTGACCTATTTCTTAGACAGGAATGACACACATGCATACTCATTCAATTCTTCTTCTCCAGCAACAGCTCCTGCACTGAATGAAGAATAAAGCAGGTTTGTAAGAGAATTCCCACAGGTCCTATTTCAAATTTCACTGGGAAATTTAGAAATAGCTCTAAATTTCTCTAGGTAATTCAGAAATAATTTCATAATAATGCATAATAAAATTCATGAAGATATTAAAGTAAAATCCTTTATATTAAAATTCCCAAGATAACATTTCTTACAGTAATTCCATTGTGCAAGTGCAAAGGCAATTGTCAGTAATTCCAAATGATGTCAATATTTGAGGAGAGGGGATATCTCCAGTTTCACGCTGGATTTCAGAGGAAAGAAAGGTATCCTGGCCTCAGACTTGATTCCAGGCACTGTGTTCCCAGAGGAGTTACTACTACTGATGGTTCAGTTATAGTTTAAAATTTACAAAGAAGACTGTATCTTTCTAGAATGTCTTTTAAAAATTTGAGAATTTTTATGTGTGGTCCTAAGTACCAATAAAATCCCATATAAAACTTATTTCCAAACTGGCTTTTTCTTTACAATAAACATCAGTATTTGTTCTGAGGATGTTTTATCTAGGCTTTCTTTAAATGCTTTTAATAGTATTCAGTGGAATGGACACTCTGATAAACATAACACACCCTAAAAGAACAGGGAGTAGACACCTTTGCCAAGTTACTGGACTTGGAGTTTCATCATGAAATTTAAGTTTACAGTAATGTCATTGAAGACTTGCTTAAGAAGCGTAGAGATTGAATACCAACCATGCTCTTGCAGTCCCCCACAAAACTGAACCAAAACATCTCAGAAGTATTTTTCTTATCTTTCTAGCTTTAAAATTTTGATATTTATCTAATAGAAATGATGCTCTGACTTATCATTGTTCTTGAATACTTTTTAACACAATTTGGAATTTTGTAAATTTGGACAGAAATCATTGTCACTTAAATTATTTCAATATTATCACTAAGATTTCCCATTTTATATTAGTGTAAATATAATGTCTTTAAAAATTCCTAATATTCTCCATGTATAATACTGTGCTGTTATCTTCTGTGGTACAATTCTTCTTTTGCCTCTTTGTGAGCATTTCTTCATATTTTTGGGAAATTCTTCACCAGAGTGTCCATTCATTGCTCAAGCCTAATTAGAAAAGTTGCGCTATTGTGGGAGTAAGAATTTGACCTTGACCAATATTCTGCTTTTAGCAACAACACAGCACCTTAAAACTTCACATTCAAAGATTTTTCTTCAAGAGTTTCATTTACCCATTTTTTCTTTATTTAATTCTCTCCTTTATTTATTTATTTTTTTGTTTTTTAGACAATTTTAGAGAAGTAGAGAACGATGAGCAAGGAGATAATCTTATAAGCTCTCAGTAAAGATAGACACAGGAGGCAAATGTAAAGTGGAGAAAGAAAATTCAGGAAAAAGAATTTCAAGCAATTAAATTTTAGTATCATGTTTTGAAAATGTACATCTGTCTAGTAGAATAAGAGGAGGGTAAAGGAAACCTGCAAACAAAAAGCACACTTTCTTAACTATTTTATCATGTTTTATCGTCACACTTCCTAGAACATAGACCCAGGTGTGAACAGCGGCAAGGGCCTTCAGTTTTCCTGTTCCAATAGAGCCAGGAGAAGCCCAGCAAATGTGACTCTGCCTGCTCCTCTCAAAGGGCCAGATATCTAACCTCCAGAGCCGCCTTCCACTCAGCTGACCTTTCTGCACTTCTTCCTGCCCTTCCAACGTGCATTGCAAACTAAATTGACTTCATTGTCTTTCTAGTCAGACTCCTCACAAGTTAATTCTAGACATAACAGAGTAGTAACTGAGATCTGAGACATAACCTGAAATTGGTGAGTGAAATACACAGAAATTCCAGGACTGCATTCCTCCTTGCTCTCCCAACCCACAACAAACAAGGAAGTCTTAAAAGCCCTGCATCGACGCTGGCATGGAATAAGTCTTAGGCTTTCTCTGAAAACATGAAATCACAACTTCTAATGTAACTCATTAGCATTTCTTAAAGCTGATTGTCTTTGACACGTTTGTTATTTTATGATTGCCTGGCTAGATATCTTCATTACTCTACTAATTATTTCAAGTGTACCAGCACCCTTTAATCTAAAGAAAAGTGTGCTTGCTTCCTCCCATATAATTCTGCAGAGGCCACCGTAAGGAAGTGTTTATTTGCTTGCAGAAGGCCTGATTGCCATTTGTTTAGCTTGCAGGTTGATGAAGCTTTGGGATAGAAAACCATGCCTGTACTCATTGCTCATCATCCAGTACTGGAAGAAACTTGGTGGGAAACTTGGCTGTTACAATAACTTGTATATGCCTTGATAATTTCCAAATTTTAGATGAATTGTTATTGAAAGTATAGCTAGCTTGGTTTAAACAGGAATGAACATTCTTATCACAACATGCAAAGTTAGAATTCCCAAGGAGTCTATAAACCGTTTTGAATATTTTGTGTCCTTTTAGAATTAACCCTTTTAGATGTCACACAGAATATCCTTGGTTTTTTTTTCTTAAGATTTTCTTCATTAAAGACAAATGCTGAAAATGAGCTTATATTTAAATATGGATGATGAAGAGGCATAAATGTATGATTGTCAGCAGTATTGTCCTACTAAATGAAGATAATGATCCAGAAGTAGAACTTTGTTTCTTGAGTTCTGCATACATTTTATAACTATTTTCAAACTCCAAATCATAGAGAATGCTACACAGACATAATAATACATGCAATACATACCTTGCTACATCTATTAACCAAAAAGTGGTGTAGGATACAATAAATACCACTTGAACAACAAAAATATTATTCAAATGAGTCAAAAACAATGTGTTAATTTTTCAGTAGGAGAGATATAGATTATCAAGACATATCTTGAGGACAAAGTATCTTGGGTAGCATCCTAGCTGAAGAAAGGAACAGAAATGTTTAAAGTAAAACAGAATGCACATAAAGTAGTGAATTCTCTAGTTTAGACTCCGAAGTCTGCCATTTGTCATTGAGTCAGCTACTCCTGTGGAAAATGCAATCATGCTAACACTCAGTTGTTTAAAGATAAATTGTTGTTGTCTATAGCCTTTGGGATTTCTGGCATCAGAACTGGAAAAAAGTCCTAAGAAAAACCAGTATAGGCTCTAGGTCTTTCAAGAGGTTACAGTCAAGCAGTATATAGGGCTGGAAATTGGGGAAACACCTGGGGGCTTTTCTTAGTCACTATTCTAAAGTTTAAGCATTTAAATACATGAGCTTATTGGGCCATTCTTATTCGGACCGCCACAGGACTCAGTATACAGTTGTTCCCAACTTTCCTAATGTTGCAACCCTGTAATACTATTCCTCATATTCTGGAAAGCTCCAACCATAAAATTATTTTTGTAACTACTTAGTGTAATTTTGATACTGCTGTGAATTGTAATGCAAATATCCTCATTTTCCAATGGTCTTAGGCAACCCCTGTGAAAGGGAAGTTAGACTACCAAAACTGTCCACGACCCATGGTCATAGAAATTTTTAGAACCACTGTCATAGAAGTTTTCTTCTCTTAGAGTAGTAGGTTATTATCCGTTCTTCCTGTGGGCTGATTTAGTCTTTCTCACAAGACGAAGGTCACGGTTAGGTAGTCAAGTGGTTTTCAGTGTAACTTAAAGCTTAAAGAGTAATGCAGCCCAGTAACTCTGTGGACACTGAATCACTTCATTGAGTTAGTCTTGGAAGTCTCTCAATCACTCTGCAATACTGATGCATACAAGCAGGTCAAGTACAAACAAGCAGGTGATTCAACAGCAACTGGACAAAGCTTGTTTTTTTTTTTTTTTTATTCTGGCATATTTCTCTTAGCCTAATGATTTCAGCATGCACCTATGTTAGAAGATAAGTCAAAATTTCATTCCTTTAAAAATTGTTGTTGGAAAATTTTTATTTTATTTGTGCATTGCATACTGTTCATCTGTTTACAATGAATAGACATTGGATGGAGTCTTTCTTTTAACTACAGTGATATGTTAATAACCCTATGAATATGGATGAGGTGCTAGGGTACCTAGCTTTAACAGTTTGAGGAAATTTATTAAATTGTTCGATAAGCATATTCCCATCTGACTATCGGATTATCATTTAAGTAACTCTAATACTTAAGTTATAATTGCAAAACTCTTAAACTATTAATAACCATGTCTCAAGATCTTAGAAGCGGGGATCAGGGACATTGAATTTGAACAATAACCATTTTAGAGATGGTGCAGAGCATAAGAAAGAACGTTGTCTGTAATTCTTTTATTATCAGTGGTTTTTCATTTTAAAATCTAAATTTAAAGTCATCATTTCAGGTAGATATTTCCATAAATACAGTAAAAAAGGTTTTACTTTCTGGGTTTCATATCCTGAACTGAGGTTCAATTCTTTGGTGAGATTTGAAGGAATGAAAGAGAATTTAGGGAAAATTAATATAGAGCTATTTTGCCGATGCTTTTGAACAAGTAGAATTTTCTAGAAATGGATATGCTGCGCTATGTTTGAACTGTACAAATATAAATACATATTATAGTTAGTTGTGCTGTACTTAGCCTACTTACTTTTACTTAGGATCTAGAAAATTCCATCACATAATAAATACTATGAATTTAAGTGTATAGTAGTATAGAGTTCAACCACTAGTGGTCACAGTTTTTATATTAATATGTTTTTTTAAGATTTTGTTTCTTTATACATGGGGTACTCTGTCTGCATGTATACCTTCATGCCAGAAGAGAGCACCAGATTTCATTGTAGATGGCTTTGTATTTCCATGTGGTTGATGGGAATTGAACTCAGTACCTCTGGAAGAATTGCCAATGGTTTTAACCTCTGAGCCATCTCTTCAGCCTCCATGGCCACACTTTTTACAAAAATAGTTATATAATTATATAAGGAAATAAGGAGAAAGTATCATGGTAGTCTAAGAAAATCCAACTGAACAGCAACTCAAATCAGTATCAACTACTACAAAAAAAACATTTTGTTGAGACTTTACAATAATGAAGTTTAGAACTGAAAAGATTCAAGAGTTCCATTTTCTCCTTCCTTCCAATTTTCCTCCCTCTCCACTTCTTTTCCTTCTTCTCTTTGTTTTTCGTGAAATGGGGTCTCATGTGTTGCTCATGTTGATCTCATTTGCCTAAGGTCATTTTATCTCATCATAGCCTCACAAACACTTGAGACAATAGATGTGTGCCACCAGCCCCTACTCAAATTTGGGAATTTTTTTTACATATAGAATAAAAGCACTGGGAATAAAAAAGTAATAACACATTTTTATCATATTTGCCAAAATGGGGAGCAATATTTTCAAGGTGAGTTTTCTAATAGAGAATTTGTTTTCTACTTTTGGCACTATATTGATCTAAGTACTGTTCATAAAACACATGAATTGAGGAGAGGTAGTACCTAAATACACTCTTATTTCTCACTCGTGTTAGTTTTAACCCATTTATATGTTTTTTGTTTGTTTGTGGGATATTTTTGNTATATATATATGTTCAGACTGTTCTGGAACTAATGCTACAGACCAGCCTGGCCTCAAAGTCATAGATATCTGTCTGCCTCTGTCTCCTGAGTGCTGGGATAAAAAGCATGGATTACCATACTTGACTATATTTGTTTCTTTGTTTGTATACTTTATTCAGACCCTAGAACATACTCTTTTTGAAACATGAAAAAGATTTAGTCAGCTTCATATAAGTAAATTGATTATTTACTAAAATAGATATTTTTGTCATTAACGTTTAAGAAAGCAAAACTGAATATACAATACTGGAAAGTGACCAGAAAATTATGATACCCGACAAGCTGAAATAGTGCAAGGTCATTAAAATTTGGTTACTCATAAAGAGTAGAGTTATTCTGTATCCTGGAGAAACGGATAGAATTGAAGCACATCATATAATGTGAAACTAGCCAGCCTCAGAAGGCAAAAATCATATTTTCTCTCATGTATAAATATTACATTTTATATGGATGCACATGAAAGGAAAAACAGCAGGAATGGAAGTCATAAGCAGGTGAGGGGAAATAGATGGAGGAAGGAGGAGTGACCAAAATCTATGACATGCTTGAGCTAATAAATTTCTTTTATACAATAGTTCCTATCAAAATTAATAATGAAAATAAAAATAAAAATGAGGGACTTTGAATAATGAGAACAATCCCATTGCTGGGCACAGAAAACCACTTCTTTAGTTGTTGTTAGAGTTTCAAAGATTCCCCAAACAATATATGCCTTTGTTTTTGCTTGCAATTGCTCCCCAGAAACTGAAGGCAAATCCTATTGCTGAAAAAACCATAATGATGTGAGATGTCTTTCTGTATACTGAAAATATGTGTTTCTTTTATTAGTTGATGAATACAGATGCTTTGACATATGGCAGGGAAGAGTATAGCTAGGAAAGAAAGCCAAACTAAATACAAGGAGAAAGAAGGAAGATTTGGAGGAGATACCAGGAGTCAACAGAGGAGTAAGATGCCAGAGCATCTACAGTAAGCCATGGGTCATGTGATTAATTAAAAGGGGTTAATTTAAATGTAAGATGCATCCAGTAATAAGACTGACACATTAACCATGCAATTAAAATTAATAAATAATAAAGAATTTGAGAGATTATTTTATTAAGTGACTGTGAGACCATGAAGGATGCAGAATAGCCTCAAACTACAAAAAAGGTAGATTATTATATCTACTTTAATCCAAAGAACAACTGGTTTGTATGGTATCATACATTGGTATTGATTTTGGTTTATCGATACAAAATTAAGGTTAATTTTGTTATACTGTATATATTTTTCTACTCTTGGTTAAAGTATTGTATTTTAAATGCAGTGCATTTAAAAAAGTAAAATATTATTAAAAATACAAATTAATAGTCATCTATAATAGTCAAATTTTTAGTCATATTGGGATTTCTAGATATGCAGAGATATATAATACATGGATAGGTAATTGTCAAATACTTCAAAGACCTACAGAATATGGTATTTAAAATGTTTTAAGAACTTAGACTTTTTTCAACAACAAGACACTTCTGATCTTGGCAGCACGAATTACTTCAAGAGGATGGTGGGCATCAAAGAAGCTCCCTATTAAGTTTGCTTTCAATGTGGCAAGATTAGATGTTTGGATAAGAAACTACTTTTGCCTGGACTACTTGAGAACATGCTCTGTAAATTAGACGTGCAAAACCCACAAGAAATGACTTCTGAACTTTACTAAAGGAGGTGGAACAGTCCTTCAGCATTTTTACTTAATGGAAGAATCTCCCAGACATTCTGAATGGCAGAAGAAAATAACTGGCAAATTTTGGCAAAATAGGCTGAACAGTCCTTCAAATTTCCTCCTTCCCTCAGTAATCTGTCAGACACAATAGGCCTATAGGCTGAAGATAGATGTTCCAACATTTCAGGAGACACTTTGGATGACTGTATAGGCAGCTAGATATCTATGTTATTTCTAGAGTTTTTGAAGTTACTTACAGTGCACTTCCTGTTTACTTAGGTAATGTATCCTTCTGTATGCTTTGATGGAGTTGAAGACTAGATAGTTATATAGTTTTCCTTTTTATGATAAAAGATGAATTAGATATGAAACTTTAGACTCACAAATATAGGATAGATAATACAGTATTTTCTTTAATTTTACCAAATACAAATAGACTCAATATTATAACTATAATTCTTGCTTAATAACTGTTTTACATATATAATTTTACTATGTTAAATTTGAAACATTCATTTTTAATTAAACATAAAATGGATAATGATTCATGATGCCCTTCTGCGTGCTGCAAATATGTGATGTTTTTATTGGTTGATGATAAAATTGCCTTACAAAATGTACTTTAAACAGTCATGGAGGAAACCAAGTAGAAATGACCTAGAAGCTATCTCCCTGAGAATTAGCCCTCACAGTACCAGATGTAGCTATGATAACTGATAAAATAGAAAAGTTGTTAGGATCCATACCATGCTATGATGCCTACCAACAGCAATACTGACCAGGAGAGCAAGATATCACAAAAGGTACTATAGTGGAATTTATATACTGGAGATAACCAACAGCAATATAATCTTACTTAATGTTTGCTAAGTGAAGGGAAATTCATAACCAGTACTGTAAAGCTAGCAACCATTGCCCAAAGACTATTGAGGAGGACTTATTATTGCCACCACATTAAATTAGCATAGTTTCTAACTATATTCTAAGTACTTATTCTCATAAGTACTAACAAGTATAACTCTCTCATTTAATCAAAGAAGTTTTCTTTTTCTGCCCGCCAAAAGGACTATTACAAAAAAAAAAACACTATTGGCAAAAGGCATAGAATGATTGTGGGATACACCAGCAAATATAACAGCAACACAATTTTTACACCTAAGGCACATGGACCATTGTGAGAGAAGAGTGTAGGATAGTTGTAATAAGAGATGCCCAAGATGGGAATCCTTCTGTTAAATATTGTCTTCTATCTGAAAACTGCACCCAGGAAATATCAACAATATGATTGCCTAAACAAAATCTGAAATGACAACATCAATTTAAACACCATTGCAGATGGGGGGAATTCTCCCAAGGCTTCACTTCTAGAAGAATAAATAATTATGTATGAATTGCTGACGGAAGGAAAATCAGTCTCTACCAGGGACAAAGTCCTAGTTAAAGAGCCAATCCAAAGAGGTCAGTCCTGAACAAATGATCAATGCTAAGTAACCTCAGCAGGACAGACTTACAATCTGACACCTATTCTAATCAAAGAAGAAGAGGTCATGAATGTGCAAAGGAGTATGAGGGACATGTGAAGAATTTGAGGAAGGAAAGGGAGAGGGAGAACAATGCAAATGCACTACTCATATATTATATTCTCAAAAGATAAATAATTAAAGAACATTAAGCAGATAATGGCTATAATTGTCCAAATGTGGGGGACATTAACTGAGGGTCTTGAGAGAAATTTCAGCTGTCAAGACTACTAGTCACTCATTCAGAGAATTGAGGTTTGATTACCAGCACATACAGCCATATATAATGAATGCTGGGGGATTCATTGCACTTTTCTGGCTTCCACAGTCACTAGATATCTGTGCAGGAAAAATAGTCATATATAAAAAATAAAATAAAAGCAAGTTAACATAAATTGTAAAGCAATGTCTTTCATTCTGTTTCTGAAAATATATAAACATCTATGTGTATATGACAAATAGATATGTGTGTGTAACACATAATAGCATGTATAATATTGATTTAAATATGTTTGGATATATGTACCTTTTCATAAATACCTCTTATTGACTTAATTAAAAAAATTCTTATAGTACTTGTTTTTGACTATGCCATGTAACCAATTTGTACATTTAAGAGTAATGCATTGAAGGCTGTGGGCACGGTTAAATCGTATAATGCTTACATTACATATAATTCAAAAGTGTCAAGGTTCACACCAAGTTGGTAGTCAAACATGCCAGTGTTATGCATATGATTCTGGCTTTATATTCATGACTGCTACGTGAGTAATGGGATTGTAGAATCTTTCTCCATGACTAAGGAGAAACACTGAGACCAGGTTTAATGCAGAGGAATCCCTACAAGGAGATCCTGAGAGGTCACTTTCATGAAGCTATGAAAGTGAAGCTTAGATTTTCTTGGAGACCTAAGATGTTAGAACTAACAGGGCAGTGGGAAATCTCCCAAGGAAATATGTATACAAGGGTAGGAACAAGCCCAAGGGAGAGAGAGATGTGTTTCAGACAGCAATGGGGAAAAACCATTATGAGAGAGAAAAGCATGCTTCAGAGAGTAGAGCTGAAACAGAAATGTCACAGAAGCTCCCTGACTTCATAGGATTTGGAGTCAGCCCTGATATGTTTCTGATTTTATTGGATCCTGTATTTCCTCTCAGGCCATGATTCCTCCCTCTGGAAAGCTAATGTATGTTTTGTGCATTTGTGTGTTGGAAGTACTTAAATTTATTTTTTGGTTTTGTTGGGTGTCACAATTAAAAGATGGCCTTGAGTCTCAGAAGAGACTTTGTATTTTAAACTGTCTTGAGACTATGAAAGACTATGGGGACTTTTATAGTTGGACAAAATGGATTTTTTTATTATAGTACAGCTATGAAACTATGGAAGTTAATGTGTGGGCTTAGGGGTTTCAGAAGACTCAGGCTGCATCATGATTTCCCTCATATGCAATCTATAGATGCATTATGCATGTTTAAATAAATTTGTATGTATGTAACAGGAGATTAAATAACAAAAAGGAAAGCTTTAACAGTAAAATTACATATAACATGTATCTAGCAAAAGTACAGTTACATTATTTACATCTACTTTATGTTTTATTATAACTTAAGTGTAACTATAACTATAAGTTCTTCAACCCCATCAAAGACTCTAGAAGGATATAATATTACCTAAGTATATAAGAAGTGCATTGTAAGTAAGTTCCAAAACTCTAGAATTGACAGAGTCATCTCGCTGCCTGTACAGTCACCCAAAGTTCTTCTGTAATTTTGGGGCATTCATCTTCAGCCTAGAGGCCCATAGTATCCAACAAACCATTCCATGAAGCAGGAAAATTTAAAGACAGTTCTGTCACTTTCTTCTGTATCCTGCAGAATGTCTCGCAGACTCTTTCATGGAGCAGGAACCCAAAAGATGAACACCTTTAGGCAAGTTCAGCAGTCATTTCTCTGTGGGTACTGCATGTTCAGTTAAGCAGTCCAGGCAAGAGCAGGTTCTTTTCCAAATGGCTAACCAAATCCATAAGGAGTCTCTTTGATGTCCATCTTTTTTTAAGTAGATTGACACTGCCAGGATTAGATGTGTCTCACTGTCATAAAACGTCCTAAATTTTTAAAACATTTAAATGCCATATTATGAAGGTCTCTGAAAGATTTAAAGAATATCTAACTAATTGAAATATACCTCATATATCTAGAAAACCTAACTAACATTATTATAAGCTTGATGCTTGATGATAATAGATGATTTTCTATTAACCTATATTTCATAATTATGCATTACATTTTTTAAATGAGCTGGACAAACATAATACCTTAATCAAGATCAGAAATACATATACACAATAAAACAAAATTGACCTTAAATTTGTACCAATAAAGCAAAATCCAGACCAATGCAAATCTCTATAGCATATCCCACTTTAAATGTAAAAGAATATTTATAACAATATTTGGGAATATGGGCATAATTTTTCCATATTGCTAATTGGGGGCACTGTTAATCACGTCTCTCATGGTGTATCCTGTGTGCTAGGTTCATCTCAGTCAGCAGTTGTGCAAAGTAATTTTTTGAGGGTGTTCGTGAAGACATTTTAGGGGAGCATAGACTATCAAACATATTTATCTGGAAGTATTCCACAGGTTCTCATCTGTGAAAACAAAATAAAACCTCTTTTCCAAAGCAACATATACTTTGACTCAAAATTTGAAATCAAGATGCCTTTATAATATACATGCTTGTTTAGTTTAGCAGCCCATACACTGTAATATCTCTCTGTACTTAGCTCATTCATAGTAAAAAAGAAAAATTCAAAGATAACACAATAGTATATATAATCCAGACTCTCAGTGATTTTCCATTTTTACATGGCTTATTTTTCTTTACTCCTTTTAATCTATGACTATCTGTACTCTATACTCTTTTTCTTCTCTCTTCCAAGCCTATGTATATTTATCCAACACTGTAACCCATTTTTAAGTCTTTTTCATCTGAATTTGTCTTTATTGTATATCTGTAATCATTTTCTGATCAGAAGTGTTTCTTAAAATGCTAAGTACTTAAGAATCTAAGCTGCGACATTCCTAGATCAAATATGGTGCTGTCTGCTAGTCCCACCCAATCCAGCATGGCGGTGCCACTAGCCCTCTGAAAGCCAAGCAAACCACCCCACTTCCAGGCATAGAACCTTCCATGTCACCTTTAAGCAAGCTGCAGCATTCTGCTCACAAACCCAGTCAAATGCTCTATCGCTGGACCTCCTGCCTAAAAGAGTCAGAGTTTGTGCAGGCAGGGCCCAGAATGCCAGCATTTTAAAACAGCATTGAATTTTTTCCTGTTAGGCTGAACCAGAAAAGTCTTTCTTTTAAAGGAGTTGCAGTATAATGCCAGCAAACAGCAAGAAGATGTGTTAAACTCTGTATTTTTGTGTCTAGAATTCCTTTCCAAATTTTCTCATGTTTTGTGTGGATATAGTTCACCATGTTGGAGCAACAATAGTTTCAAGGAGAGGGCTGCTTATTTGTCCCGGGCCCCTGGCTAGATTAGCTCCAAAATAACCACACAGAAATTGTATTACTTAAAACACTGCTCAGCCCATTAGCTCTAACCTCTTATCAGCTAACTCTCATATCTTGACTTAACCCATTTCTATTGATCTGTATATCACCACATGGCAGTGACTTACCAAATAAAATTTCCAGCATCTGTCTCCAGTGGATACATGGTGTCTCTCCAACTCTTACTTCTTCCTCCCAGCATTCCATTTAATTTTCCCCACCTACCTAAGTTCTGCCCTTATGTCTTACACTTATTATTTGTTAAGAAAATGGTAAAAATATGGGCTTCAAGCAATAAGGATACTGTTGTGAAGAGCGCAGGGCCCCTTTGTTCCATTGTGCCCTGCTAGCTTAACTCCCAAAATAACCACACAGAAATTGTATTAATTAAATTACTGCCTGGCCCATTAGGTCTAATTTCCTATTGGCCAACTCTTACATCTTAATTCAACCCATTTCTGTTAATATGTGTATTACCACAATGTTGTGGCTTACTGGGAAAAAATCTAACCTACATCCATCCCAGGTCACAGATTCATGGCATCTGTCACACTTCCCTTCTTCCCAGCATTCTGTTCTGTCTACTCTGCCTACTTAAGGGCTGCCCTATCAAAAGGACCTCATATACCATTTCCCATTTTTCTATTTAAACAAAAAAGAAAGGCTTTCACTTTATCATAGTAAAATTACATATAACAAAACAGTTATCAAGCAAGAATTACAGTTACAATATTTATATCTATTTTATTTTTATCATAACGAAGGAAAACTGTAACTATCTCTCTATTATTCAGGCTACCCCCACAAAATTGGCTTCAATTAGTCTCAGTGTTCCTAGAAGATGGACCCCAGCTACTATGACAATGCTATTTGCAAGAAGAGGCAAAAACTTTTAGAACAATATGAAAAAGCAAAAGGATTTGAGACTTTCCCAAACCAAATATTTGGAGAGGGTTATTAGTCCAGTTTTCCAGACCATGCTCACTACAACAAGCACACCTTGTCCTTATGAAGCACAGCACCTTTAAATGCCTGTTAAATGATTCAAAAACTAGGAAGAGAATTGAATCATATAACAGGGTTACACAGGGACAGAGAAAATGCTTTCATGGCTTTTTGCAAAGATTAACTAAGACTATATAACTAGGAATAAAAGACCAAGAAGCTAGACATGTACTTATTTAATTTCTGGATTTTGAAAATGCCAACATAGAAAACAAAATGATACTTGGGCCTTTAAAAGTCAGATTAGCACCAATAGATGAATGGATCTTGCATACAATGAATGTTAACACTTTTGAATATAGTACTGAGACTCAGTAAGAGAAGAAATTTCCAGTGGTATAAGAAGACACCAAATTGCCAAATGTTTTAATTGTAGTGCAATATGACAACTGAAAGGGATTGTAGGCAAGGATACCTAGAAATATTATCTCCTATAAGAATGACAAAAATAGAAGTTCTCAATATTCTGGAACATGTAGGAGGTATGGAAAATGTTGATATTACACCAATTAATGTTGATCAACAAAAGACAGACAATGCAACCTGATACCATTGTGAAAATCCTTGGATGGGGTCCTCTCACAGGCCTCCATGCAAAACATGGTCATGAAATTTCCAGTCACTGTGGAAAATATGTCTCACCAGAAAAATTAAAAATATTTTAGCTACTGTAAAAAAAAAACACAATGTTCTGGGTGATGGACTAGAGATGGAGGATGAATCAAAAACTCCAGTAGAAAATAGAAAATGTATATTTTTGCATACTTCTATAAATAACATTGTCATTGAGGGATTATTGGACACAGGTACAGATGTGACTATCATTACTTCAGAATCTTGGCATCCAAATTGTCCTCTTCAATAGGTAGATATTCAATTTCCATGAGTTGTAACCCTATCTCAAGTTAAACAAAGTACAAGATGGTTTGAATGCATAGGGCTAGAAGGACAGAAATGAAGGCTGAAGCCATATGTAGCTAATATTTCAGTGAATCTGTAGGACCATGAACTGCTGAAGCAATTAACATCTCTGCAGTCCCAAAACCTCATGTTTCTGGGAAGGCTATTATAAGGTATTATAAACAAAGGTCACCAGCCATTAAGGCTGTATAAGAACATAAAATAAGTAACAAATATTCAAAGTTACTAATGGTCCCACCTTTAAAAAGGTTAACTGTGAAACCATATGGATTAAAGAGTGGATGTTAACAAAAGACAAACTGCAGGCTGTAGAACAGCTGGTACAATAGCAAATATATGCTCAACAAATTGAAGAAATCACCAGCCCTTGGAATTCTCCTGCATTTGTTGTTAAAAAGAAATCTGGTAAATGGAGAATGATAACAGATCTAAGAGCTGTCAACATAGTTATTCAACCAATGGGCCCTCTACAATCTGTAATTCCTCTGTCTTCTTTATTACCAAAATGATGACATTTCATAGTTATTGATTTAAAGAATTGTTACTTCACTATACCTTTACAAGAAAATAACAAAAAAATTGCCTTCAGAGTGCCAAGTTATAATAATTCTCAGCCTACTAGGAGATATCAGTGGACCTTATCTCCCACAGGAAATGATTAATAGCCCCATCCTGTGAGAATAATTTGTAAGTCAGTCACTTGAAATAAGACAAAAACAATTTCTTAAATCTAAAATTCTCCATTACATGGATGTCATTTTCCTATCAGATTCAAATGTAGATAATTTAGAAAGACTGTTTGAAGAAGTAAAGAAAGTTTTGCCTAAATAGGGATTACAAATAGCTCCTGAAAAAATACAGAGAGGCAATTCTATCAATTACTTAGGTTATAAAATAGGTTTACAGAAAATTAGAACACAAAAGGCACAAATTATGAGAGATGGATTGTGGACTCTTAATGACTTTCAAAGATTTTTAGAAGACTTTTCCAGTCTATGACAGGCTATTGGGATAATAACTGATCTAATAATTCATTTAAACAAAACCTTAGCTAAAAACTTAATTATTGCCAAGGAATTAATCAATGAAGCTGAAATAGAATTAACTGTTGTTGAAGAGAAATTATAGGAGGCACATATTGATAGGGTAAATCCAAATCTTAATTGCATTCTAGTCATACTGCCTTCCAGAATTTCCCTTGTGGGAATTTAAATGAAGAGGGAAGATATTGTTTTAGAATGGGTATTTTTTTTACTATATAAACCAAGTAAAAATTTAAAAACTTATGTGAAGGCAAGGTCCTTTGCCCAGGAACAGTTCCTGCTCCTGCACCAAGTCTATCTACCCAGAGGGGTGAGTGTCTGTCAGCCAGGCAGGCCAGAAGGTACCCGCCAGGGATGCAGGGCACCATCAACCTCTGCTGCAGGGTCTTCTGCATTCCACTCAACCCTGTCCTACCCCACATTTGCCCTTTTGTCTGCAGGATCCATGTACTACCTGGAGACCCTGTTTCTGTGCTGAGGAGTTCCATCCAGACAGGAACAGTTCCTGCTCCTGCACTGAGGAGTTCTACCCAGAGAGTCAGTCACAGCAAAGATTGGACCAAGACACCAAGACTCTCCTGGATCCATCTGAAGGAAGAGATAGGCAGGCTCCAATGCAAGAATTCCTCCAACAACCTGAAAGGCAACATGACATCACCAGAATCCAGGGTTCACAAAACTCTAGAATTGAACACCCTACTTCAAAAGAAATTGAAGAAATTGACTTTAAATGGAATATTATGAAAATAATAGAAGACCTTAAACAGGTATTGAAAAAGTGCTGTAAAGAAATGGAGATGACAAAGATAAAGGTGGATGACATGAATAAATCTGTCAAAGACACCCAATAAAACCAAGAAAAAGCAATCAAACAGGTAAGGAAAACAGTTCAAGACCTGAAAAATGAAATGGAGGTAATGAAGAAACCACAAACCAAGGGAGAGTTGGATATGGAAAATGTGGGTAAATAAACAGGAACTACAGACAAGTATTACCAACAAAATACAAAAGATAGAAGAAAGAATCTCAGACACTGAAGATATTATAGAGGAAATAAACTCACTGATTAAAGAAGAAAACAAATCCAACATATTCTTAACACAAAACATCCAGGAGATCTGGGACACATTGTAAAGACCGAACATAAAAAACAATAGGGGTAGAAGAAGGAGAAGAATTACAGCTCAATGGCCAGAAAATATATTCAATAAAATTATAGAAGAAAACTTTCCCAACCTAAGGAAGATATTCCTATGAAGGTACAAGACACATACAGAACACCAAATAGACTGGATCAAAATAAAAGCATCCCCTTGCCATATATAATAATCAAAACCCAAAACATACAGAATAAAGAATGAATATTAAGAGCTGCAAGGGAAAAAATGTCAAGTATCATATAAAGGGAAGCCTATTAGAATTACACATGACTGCTCAATGGAAACCATGAAGGCCAGAAGGTCTTGGATACAAGTCCAAATGACTATACCCAGCAAAGCTTGCATTTATCATCAATGGAGAAAACAAGATATTCCAGTACAAAGACAGATTTAAACAATACAGAGCCAGAAACCCAACCTTACAGAAAATACTAGAAGGAAAATCACAAACCAAGGAAGCCAACAACACCCATAAAAAAACAAGCATCTGACAACCCCCACCAGCGCAACTCAAAGAAGGGAAACACACAAACACTACCACCAGAAAAAATAACTGGAGATAACAACCACTGGGCATTAATATCACTAATAACAATAGACTCAATTCACCTTTAAAAAGGGACAGGTTAAGAGAATGGATACAAAATCAGGTTCCACCATTCTGCTAGTTATAAGAAAACACCTCAAACTCAATGTAAAGGGTTGGGAAAAAGGTTTTCCAATCAAATGAACCAAATAAACAAGCAGGTATGGCTATAGTAAGATCTAACAAATTGATTTCAAACTAAAATCAACCAGAAGAGATGAAGATGGACACTTTATACTCATAACATGAACAATTTATCATGAGGAAGTCTCAATCCTGAATATCTATGCCCCTAATATAAAAGCACCCACATAGGTAAAAAGAAAAAAAATTACTAGAACTCAAAGCACACATCAAACCACACACTCTAAGAGTGGGTGATTTTAACACTCCTCTCTCATCAATGGACAGGTCAAAACAGAGAGTAACTTAAAAGATAAATAAGAGAACTAATGGATGTAATGAACGAAATGGACTTAACAGATATCTATAGATCATTCCACCCAAACAGAAAAGAATATACCTTCTTCTCACCATCTAATAGAATCCTCTCAAAAATGATAACATAATTGGTAACAAAGCAAACATCAATAGATACAAATAAATTGTACTAACCACTTGTGTACAATCTGATCACCATGGAATAAAGTTAAATTCAACAATAATTCCAACCCCAGAAAGCCTACAAACTCATGGAAACTGACCAGTAAACTGCTGAAACACCCCTGGGTCAAGGAAGAAATAAAGAAATTAAAGTCTTCCCTGAATTTAATGAAAATAAAGACACATCATACCCAAACCAATGGGACACTATGAAAGCAGTGCTTAGAGGAAAATTCATAGAACTAAGTGCCCACATAAAGAAAACAGAGAAAGCACACATTAGAGACTTAACAGCACACCTGAAAGCTCTAGAAAAAGAATCAGATTCACCCAGGAGAAGAAGAAGACTGGAAATAATCAAACTGAGGGCTGAAATCAACAGAAAAGAAACACAGAAGACAATACAAAGAACCAATGAAACAAAAATAGTTCCTGTAGAAAAATCAACAATATTGATAAACTCCAACCAAGCTAATCAAATAGCAGAGAGAGAACATGCAAATTAACAAGAACAGAAATGAAAAGGGGGAAATAACCACAGAGAGAGAGGAAATCCAGAAAATCATTAGATTGTATTACAAAAGCCTGTATGTCATAAAATTGGGAAATGTGAAAGAAATGGACACCTTTTTAGATAAGTACCATAAACCAAAATTAAATCAAGAGTAGGTGAACTGTTTAAATAGACCTGTAAGTCACAAGGAATTAGAAGCTGTCATCAGAAACCTCCCAACCAAAAAAAAAAAGCCCTCGACCAGATAGTTTCAATACAGAATTTTATCAGAACTTCCAAGAGGAGCTAATACCTATACTCTTTAATGTGTTTCACAAAATAGAAACATAAGAGGCATTGCCAAACTCCTTTTATGAAGCTAGTCACCCTGATAGCAAAACCACACAAAGATTTAACCAAGAAAGAGATTACAGACCAATCTCACTCATGAACATAGATGCAAAAATTCTCAATAAAATAC